>JAWPHD010008254.1:0-117511 GCA_037043455.1 Cyrtodaria siliqua
GTTCCTATCGGTGACAGCAGCCGTCCCAGATTGAAAATATTAGCATGGTTATCTAAATTCTAATGCTTTACCATTTAAATGTCAGAAATACAAAGCAAAATCATAGATACGCACTTGTTTTGTTTTTATAAAAAGTCAAATTCTTCAGTTATGGAAGTTTGTTAACGTCACCCAATGACGTTGTTTGTTACACTGTTACGTTATGTCACATACTGTTCAGATCGTAAACCCGTCATTTAAAGGTCGCAAAAATTGAGACATTAAGCAATGGAGTAGCGCGTTACAGTTGCATTAGAATAAAGAATTGATGAGAGAAGAGGATATTTTATATCAGAACCTTTACTGCTGCATCAGCTATCACATATAGTCTCTTTTCAGCTATCATGGATCCTTGGATGCCCCGCTTCAAAAAAGCGGCAGATGGTACCGTCTGTCTTAAAGACTCTGATAAAGCGCTACGAGTGAAAAATGTGAGAAATAGGGAGTGGATCCCAGCTGCAAAACCTGAAAAGGTTAGACAGGAGGCAAAAGCCAGAGTTCTTGAAAAAGGAGGGGATCCAGGCAATTCTGTGCATATCTTAGGAGAGTACATTTGCCAGTATGGAGCTTTCAGGTAAAGCATACAGTAATTGTTACTGTGATGTACGAAAGACCTGCGGTGACTTCACATTTCAGAGCTCTCTTCTCTATCTCTCGCTGCAGGAAATTTCACATGAATGTTCATAACTTCTCAGATTTAATAAGTAATCTGCTCATGCATGCATACTCTATATATATGTCTTAAAAACACTATGGCATACTCTTCGAAAAGTGCGTGGATAATTATCATGCATTTGAAAAACATTGTTGACAATAACAATAACTTATTCATGTTGTGATTACTTTAATGTAAGTATAAAGTCTGAACTCTGAAGTGTAGAGTCACCACCGGTCTTTTGTAGTGATGGTAAAGTAATTGCTGAATGCTTGTTCGGCAATATATACCGCAATACAGTTTTGTGTTCCTCGGGTTTTATCTATTTTTATTGTTACCGGTATGCAGGTAGGCAATAGTTTTTAAACATGTAAACAAGACCTCACAAAGCTTTTAGTTTTGAATCAATTCCTGAAGTCAAAGCTGCAAGTATTTTTCCACCGATTTGCTTCAGCCTTCTTTAGGAAGGGGTCTCTGTGGTCGAGTGGTTAACATAGTTGCTCTGTAAACCTTCTCACCTCAGGCTCTCACCACTGCGGGTTCGAAGACCACTAGGGACTCGGCTTGTAAGTGAGGTGATGTTGATTCTGATGGATGGTGGGAGGTGTACAGTACTGGTTTAACCCAGGAATAAGTGGCTGGTCTGCCTCCACCACAAACAATTGACCACCAAACAAAGCTTCTGTTACTAAGGAACATTTGCAAACTCAAAACAGGACTAGTATCTCAATCTTAAACCTGATCCAAACAGGGAATAGAGGTTTCATGTATGTAATAATGGTTTAGTGTTTAATTGTGTATAATAATTACAGACTGAACTTTGATATATATGTAGGGGTAAGACCTTCAAATGGATGCTGGAAAACAGTATTGGATATGCAGCTTGGTCTGCTGTGGAAACTGAAAATGAACAGGTCACTGACAGCAACGTCAACAATTTTGTGAACAAAAAGGCCTTACTTCAGTACACCGAGCTGTTTCCCGAAAGCAGGGAGGCCATGAGATTAAAAAGAATTGAGAGGGCGAAGAAAACGAGCCTTCCAAGCTACCGCTTTCCAAAGAACATACCACCGGGTAAGAGCTCCTTTTGTCGTGTATTACACGGATTTATCACATAATTTGCAGTGTGGGAGAGTACTAAAGCCATGATATATTTATCATATAACACTAGTTAAATAAATATGCAACTGAAGGAAGAATCATAATTTTTTCTTTTCCGTTCAGTTCAGAGTACATTGGAAATATACTCGGTGTTACAAAATCCAGGTCCGTGGCTCCAAGGTCAAGGTCATACTTAGATGTCAAAGATCACTTCAGGGGCATTTGTCACTTACAGTGACATTTCTTGTTTATTTATATATTTACAGTGTAGATACTTTTGGATCTCACAGGAAGTTAGGAATATAAATATGAATTAAATTGTAAATATAATTTATGGTCTGACGGAAGGGCTCGCTAGCGAGTGAAATTATTATTTTTGTAATTTGAAATCCGAAAAAGTGGGAATGTTAGTATTTTAAAGCCACATTATGTTTATTTTCAACCTCAGCGCAGATGATACAGACTTTGTGTTGAGTATTATTGTATAATATTATTTAAAATTTGACCTCCCTCTGTGACCTCCCTTGTTAGCCCATGTTTACATACACAATATCCATTTGACCCTGTAAGTTTGAAGGCTTACAAATAGTAAATGATAAGAGAAGACAAAAATTACACATTGTGATAGCCATGCAGATGTAAAAAAAAAATTTGATTTTAAATCTTAAATTGGATGACTTGCCAATACACAAAATTTATGTTGTTTACAACCATAGAAATATTTTACAGTTGTGACAGAGCCTGTCTTACATTTATTTGAAGATGATTTGACAGATCAGGAATTATGTAAAGAAGCCGAGAAGTTTGAGTCTTTAACACAAGGTAAATATATAAAAAAAAATCAACTATAGTGAAACCTTTTATTGGAAGTTAACACTAGTCCTTAATATCGTAAGTAACAGCAATTTAACTGTTCATATAAAGGTGAGTAAATAAGAACATAGAATGTCAATTGAAAAATGAGAATGCAGGAAAGTAGCTGAATTTTCTTCATCATTATGTCATTTATCGCCACAATTATAGGTCCTGTATGGCCAGGGGCGTACCTGGACATACTCCTATACGCCCGTGCTTATAATTCATAGTCGGAAATTTGAAAAAGCTGAAAATGCGAAAAATGCAATAAAAAGTAAAGCCGAAGGGTGGTTAGGGTGACGCGTGTATAATTTAGTAAATATTCAATAAATCAAAGAAAAAAGAATGACTGGAGAATTAGAATAGCTTTAAAATACGTTCGTTTTTTCCCAGGCCCCCAGAGCTCCCGTGCGTATACCCCAAAACACTCCAGGTTCGCCCCTGATTGCAGTTGATTTAATTGGCAATTTTTCTTAGGAAGACCCAGTTGATAGTGGTATAACTTTCAACTATCCACAAGTAACTAACCTACAACAATAGAGTTGAACAATCATCACTACAACTGCTTACCACAGAGAAGCTGAGACAGTTGTTAGAACAAGCAGATGATCAGTTGTCACACTAAGTATAAACATGATGAGTATTGTGTGGTTTTGTTTCAGAATTTTAATATGATTTAGTGTTTAGACTGTCCGGCCATCTGTATATCCATCCAGTTTCGTGTCACCACATCTACATGTATCGATGGAATGATTTGCATTTAATTATGAACTCTTTGTTTCAGATTTACAGTGTGTGTCTGTGGATTGTATCTTTCTTTACTTGTTTTCAGTTGGGCCAAATTAGATTATTGTTTCTAAGTTTTATTCTTTGGTACAGTGTTGTAAAGGAGTTTTCCAAAAAATGCTAAAATGTTTATATTGTGATTTAATAATATATTGTTTTTGTCTTGTAAGATTCCATAGTCGGGTAAGTTATTGTGGTGAATAATTATATAATCCAGCACCAGTGATTTTGTTAATATTCATTTAGGACAGTTACCCATTTGCATTAAAGTTTAGGAAGATTTCCTTCTTTGGAACTGACAGAAGATTTGTTTTTTTCCTTTAAAATTAAAAAAAAAGTATCCTCCATGTATATTCATAGTGAATCTTTTTATGACTACAGATTGCTCAGTTTCTTAAATATTATTAAAATCACTGGTTTCTTTGTCGTCACCTCACTTATACTCGCATTCGCACATCGTCATTATTAAAACGTTTTCTTTTTAAAGAATATTTTTAAAATGTACCGTAATCAATTATTAATTTTGGTGTGCTTTTGGTGTGGTTATTAATATAGTCCGAAATAAGACTATGCTTATTTTAACACATACCTCTGATGATCATGACTGTGTCGTGAAGAATATAATTGTTTCCCAATTAACTGTTGTGCACATGAGGATGGTAGAACTTCGTGAATCTTTTTGAATTGAAATGATTTATTATTAGAATAAATTTTATTAACATCATTGCTTGCCAGAGGCAAGCTTGTTTGTTTTATTGAGTAATCCATACAATTACAAGTATAAGACTTGAAAAGCTTCATTTAACTGCTTTGTCATTTGTCATTTAACTGCTTTGTCATTTGTCATTTAACTGCTTTGTCATGTGTCAATATAAGCATAGTCGGTCTTAAACTATTATGTTTTACTCATTTATAGCTGTGCTTTCTTTCTATTGGATTTTGAAGTTTTTCATATTTTGACTAAATGGTTATCATTGATAAATGACTTCTAGACTTTTCTTCTTCTTTATTTTCTCTTGCAGTGCTTCTGGTGTGTGCTAGTGTTAGCAGTTATAATTGCTTTCTCATATTAAACAATGATTATTTTTTTATTGAACAATAAATTCAAAATTTCATTCATAAATAAAACCAATACATTTGAAATTTAACACTATTAATTTTGTAAATGTTTTCAAATGATTATCAAATAGTATAGACAATTTATCAATACACAGTAATTTTATTTACATGTTCTCATAATTATACAGCCAATTAAAAAAGTAATAAAAAAAACTGCTGTTCTGTATTTTAGCATGTGCTTGTATTTGATGTGTTTTATTCAGTGTCTCAATCACAGGCTAGCGGCTGGGTGTCTACCACTTCTGTAAGCGCTGTACCTCGACTGGCCTCACAAGCTTCACAACTGCCAGGTAATTAACTTTACTATGTAACTTGCAGGAACTAAAGATAGTTTTAAAGATCAGTATAGACTATCATGAATTGCATCTTAAGAAAGTTTACTGTAGTATTTATCTGCTGTATTCTTTTCATTATTACTTATTGCACTGTATTTTCTTTCAGAACCACAGTCAAAGACCAAGTGGTCTGTCCGAGCAGTTTCCAGTGCACCTGCACAGTCTGTGCGAAATCTACTCTTCAAGCAATCGACTCCCCCTTCAGGTAACTGATCTCAGCTAGATATTGCACTTGTTACTACGACTACTGAAATGATTTGGTCAAAAGTTTTAAAAAAATATTGTGTCTGGTTAACCTTTGTTATTTTTTGGATGTATTGCACCTTAATTTTAGCTAGTTATTATATAAGCTCACCTGTCAGAGCTAATTGCTGATGTTAGCTATCTTTAGCAAGTCAGTCTGTTAAAGCTGGCATTCACTGAACAGTAAAATTACGCAGAAGAATTATTTTCATGGAATACGTTGCTATGACTAAATTGGGAATCGGACACTATTTTTGTAAGCTTTTCTTTAAGCAAGGTTTCTGCTTGTGCCCTTTCACTTCTTGTTTCTCATTGATTTAATATTACTTAACTTATATTACTTTGTTTTGCAGTGTCTCAACCACAGACGAGCCAACAGATCCCAGTCCCTCCGTCTACTTCTGCTGCAACCAGTCAGCCTTCTGCTTTCCCCACAAGTGATGTAATTCTGCCAGACTCACAAGCTACACAGACACTAGGTATTAATGAAACTTAAGTTATGTTGCAGGGACTGAAATAAATGATAAGCAGAAGCATTTTCATGCTATAGTTAACATCTTTGCATTGCAATCACATAATCATGCACCACTGGTCACTAGGCTGTATGAAGTACACAATGGCTTACCCACACAGAGGTTTTAAATACCAAACAGTGCCATATTGTCAATGTCATCCGATCATTACCAAACAGTGCCATATTGTCAATGTCATCCGATCATTACCAAACAGTGCCATATTGTCAGTGTCATCCGATCATTACCAAACAGTGCCATATTGTCAATGTCATCCGATCATTACCAAACAGTGCCATATTGTCAATGTCAATGAATGAATGAAGTGGGGTTTAACGTCCCGTTAACACAAGCTTGTATCTCTCAGACCACTTGGCATTATGGATTGAAACTTCACACATGTATTCAGCATCGTTAGATAATACCACAGAGTCAGGTGACATAACTCTTACTTTTATTTTAACAGAATTATTGCCCCTTTAATACTTAAAAAACTTTGTTAAAGTTTGCATGAAAGCTTGGTTATAGTTGTATAAGTTTGTCTATAAGATTGGTTAAAGTTTGTATATAAGCTTGGTTAAAGTTTGTATGTAAGCTTGTATCTCGCACAGTACTGTACATAATGGATAGAAACTTCACACGTGCATTCAGCATCATAAGAGAACACCACAGAGCCAGGTTGTTTTTATGTTTATGAAGGTGTCTTAGTCATTGAAGATTGATTGAATTGGATTTTATAGTCGCACCAACAGCTAAGGTCATATGGCGACTTTCCAGCTTCCATTGGTGGAGTTGTCATTGAAGAAAATGTTGACCAAAAAAAAAGGTTTTTACTGCCATATCTGACATACAATCCCATCCGCTCCTCCTCCCCCTCATGGACACCATAAAGCCAGTAGAGCGATACAGGCTCTCTTGGGCCTCTTCTTTTTAAATGCAATCTAAGTTTTGGTTCACTTCTTTTTAGATAAGTCAGTGCCTCTATATGTGGGATGGCGAAATACACTGCCCAAGTCGGACCATCACTGGATTTCGAAAGCTCTGTTTATATCATCCCATGGTGGGACAGTGCATTTGGACATAGATTGTATTGATCGTTGGTGGTGGTACCCTCCCCAACCAGCAGTCAACAGAAATATCAAACCATCCATTTCAAACTATTTCTCACATCCACTCTTCTTATGGATGCCACGAAAGTTGCTGAACATCAACCTGCATTGTCCACATGCAGACTGTACCAAGGAAGAGTTGAAATCAAGGAAAATGCAATAAAACAAATATTTTGAAGTTTTTAAAATTGCTGTTGCTAATGTCATATTTTGACAGAACGTTTGACGGAATTTGATGACATTAGCAACAACAAAAGTTGTTTAGATAACTGATATAATGGTAATTTTTGCAATAAAATCTTCATATTTTGGTTTACAGTAACCCAGACTACAGGTTTTGGATAGAACAGCTTTTCAAAGTTTGTCTTTAGAGTGTTTACAAAGAAATATTAATGTTGCTAATGTCACATAAGTTTGACGGAATGTAGCTAATGTCATCTTTGCCAGAAATTTGACGGAATCTGGTGACATTAGCAACACAAGTTCTATAAATAAATGATACCATTGTAATACTTGTAATGAACTGTTCCTATTTTCATTTACAGAAACATAGACTGAATAAGTTTTGGATGGAAAGGATTTTCAAGTCCATTTTTAGAGTGTTTACAAAGAAATATTAATGTTGCGAATGTCACATTAAGTTTGACAGAATGTAGCTAATGTCACATATGTTGCTAATGTCATCTTATTTGACAGAACATGTTCAATGTTTATTTTGGTGAAAGATTGTTGAATATTCACTCACACTGTATAACTAAAACAGTGAATCAGGTTCAAACAAAATCCCTGTAAATTGGAAATGCATGTTTTAATCAAGGAAGGTTATTTGTTTAGTAGCAGGTTGTTGCTAATGTCATCTTGTGAATTTGACAGACATGACCTTAGCAACATTGTTTTTTGTAAAATAATATGTGTTGGACTATATAATATAAAATTATCTGTCTATAGTTCCCATTATTGATAAATTAGATGATTTGCTGTCATTTTAAGGTCATAAGGGCCAATCAGAAATTATTTACATAAATGTTTGCCAATGTCAGTAAGTTTGACAGAAAACTTTCAAAATAAAAATAAAAATAAAAAAACATTTCTTATGCAGAAGAATCCACAGAATCTGCTTAACTGTTGTAAAATAATTTAGTATTATTTATGTTCTAATCAGATCTAATGACATTTGCAATAAAAACATCTCGGACTTCAATTTATCTGCCTTATAAGAGTCATGTCACTTTATCGGGAGTTCATTCCGTCAAATTTCTAAAAATTAGCTAACTTTTTTTCCTTTTATTCTTTAAACTTTTGTAGATTTCTCTTTTTCACCGATTTTGCTGATACTTGATAGAGTAAACAATAAAAGGGGAACATACATGATAGACAAATATATACATTCAATGAGAAATACTGATGAAAGAAAAATTGACAGAATGGTGCACTCTTATATGGAATATGTCATGCCCTCCTTTCACAGTTAGACATTGGACACCGCAGTCAATTTCCATGCATCCTCACATCCATGAAGGCCTGTGACATGAAGGTTGTACGCCTAATGCGCCAGAGAGGTCTTGGAAACAGTAGCTCCCAGATTGCCAAGAAACTTTTGGAGCAGCACAACGAGGAGTGGCTAAATAGGACTATTCAGTACTTGACTGATTGTAGCCCCCTCGCTAAAGCAGCAGCTGTTGGACTGCTGACACGCCAAGAGTTTGAAGACATTCCAAGTATGCCACCTGTTCCGCAGTACCGTTGGCTGATGCAGGTTTACATTCAGGACGTCCTACAGCGACTGGATGAGGTTAAAGCCGGTATAACCTCCATATTTGGAAGGGTCATCAAGATCGATTCGACAAAGAAGGTAGTGAGGAAGCTGGCTGGACAGAGTGCTGGAACCGCTGTATGGGCCACCAATGTTGGAAATGAGTATGGCCAAATACTTATGAGTGTGTTGACTGCTGGTGAGGGATTTGGACTTGTACCAATGGTAGACGGGATCATTAAGCGCTACAGTGATGCCAAGATGCCTCCCCCTGAGCTCCTGTATGTGGATCGTGATTGTTGCGGATCATCCCCAGTCAGAAAGCTGTTCAGAGGGTGGGAGAGTATGCAGATACGTCTGGACATCTGGCACTTCATAAGACGTATGTCTGTCGGATGCACCACAGACTCACATCAGTTGTACGGATTGTTCATGGCACGTCTCAGCCAAAGCATCTTTATGTGGGACCAGGAAGACCTGAAGGCACTGAAGAATGCAAAAAGATCTGAAATGCTGTCAGAACACATCGTCCACCCAACTGATGCAGATGTGATGCGTCGTATAACAAGGAGTGAACTTGCTCTTCACTGCCGCCGTACTACTCGTGGAGATAAGGAGACACGCGTTCTCATCACACAACTCATTGATGCTTTTGATGGTGAGAAAGGCAGAGATACGCTTGGAGTGCCACTCATAGACAGCAAACGAATGAGGGATACTTGGAAGTCTCAGATAAAGCATGTTGCCTGCTTCCAAGATCCAATAGGTGCCCAGCTGTATATGAAGACAGGTGTGATGAAGAAGGGCAACTCAACCCTGAATACATACAGGTGTGCACGAGGTTCCACATCTTTAGAAAGCTTCCATCTACACCTGAACCGATTCATTCCAGGTATGTAAGGATGACCAAAAGAAATTGTTGGTTTGCTGTTCCTTACCTACCCATAAAAAGAGGGCCATACCCAAATATTTCATAGCGATCATTCAACTAATTAAAAAAGTAATGCATATTTTTCTTTTAATTTCTTATTAAATGTTTTTACTGTCTTCAGCCAAAAAAAAAGTTCACCTACCAACATACCCACTTGCTTACAAAATCCTAGGTCTGTAAATGGCAAATAAATGTTTTATATATAATTTATGAATAATTTAACCTGAGATTATCATTAATCTTGCTTTAATAATATTATAATATTTATAGGTTATTATATTTGTATTGTGATATTTAGGACTTCACAACTTTATGAGCGCAATATTATTATGCAAAAGAGCGAGTGCATACATGTATATCACAATACAACTTTAATAACCTTTGTATTGCATACGCATTTTCAACATAAAAATAAATAATTAGAACAAAAACATAGTAATGGTACTTAACTTTTTTTTCCATCAAAAATCTATATTCGAAACAAACAAGTTTTCCTAATATAGCGTGGAAATTTACATCAATAAAAATAAAAGATCCCGGGACACACTCCATATGAAACGTCCGTATCGTTAAATGTTGACCACACCTGTTACATTGAAAGTGTACGAAGATTAAAAATATGTATGCAATATTATGAATGTGTGCATATTTACCTAACATTTGATAAGAAACATAGTAAATTGAACAATGTTAGAATGTGTAATATGCGACAACCTTAAGAGATCACTTTGGTATTTCTCCTGAACGTCCAATTAAATTAGGTTTAACTGTATATATTATCTATTTCCTGAACCCCATTTCTTTAATACCCCAAAATAGTGTAATTCTGGCATTAAAGGAACAGTGCCGCCATGACTGACCTAGATAGTAAAGGAACAGTGCCTCCATGACTGACCTAGATAGTAAAGGAACAGTGCCTCCATGACTGACCTAGATAGTAAAGGAACAGTGCCTCCATGACTGACCTAGATAGTAAAGGAACAGTGCCTCCATGACTGACCTAGATAGTAAAGGAACAGTGCCTCCATGACTGACCTAGATAGTAAAGACGCTGCATCTAAAACTTTCTCGCCTCTCACTGCTGCAGTTTTAAATCCGACATGGAGCTCGACTTATCTAGTGAGAACGTTTCGATGGATGGCGGGAGGTATACAGTACTGGTTCTAGCCAGTATCAATGGGTGGTCTGCCTCCACCACAAAGAACAGTCATATATAGCCTAACATGTCCTCGAAATGATCAAGGTGGCCTGTGTTAGATAATAATAGTCAAAACCTGAAAGTACGAAGATTTCGAAAAAAAAAAAATTGAAATGATTGTTATGTAAAAATCCATTTTAAACTCATAGATTACAAATATTCCATAAATTTCAGGTACATTGGCCCATGACACGCTTTTCCAGGCATACTTGGTTGATGGTGTTGGAAGGTGGAACCAAGACAGAGAGACTACAGCAACAGGGCAATCCAAAGATGAGCCTCATTCATACAGTGGTCTCCTGCACCATACTGCAAATACTCTGTCGGAAGCCGTTCTTGGAAGAAAAATCAGCCCATCTTACAAACTGCCTCGGAAATACACAGGTAATTTTATGACTTTGTTTATGCCTCCAGTCTCGAAGAGCTATTGGCATAATATTATAGTGTTCGTCTATTTTAACTTGTTTTATGATCTAAGCTGGAAAAGTTGCCATATGACCATAGCTGATGGTGCGACTATAAACTCAAATTCAATCAATTCAGTTAATTATGATTGAAGGCTAGTATATTATTTTATATTTGTGAAGCCTTAATTCATTTTTACTGACTGAGACAAATAAAGAAACACAAAATGGAAAATACTGACGAAGGATGAAAGCGGCAATGACAGGTTAGAATAGTTTAAAAAAAAAGCAGCAGTTTTCCATTTCAGTTGTTTTAAGTACATGTACCATTTCATCACAGTGAGTATAGTGCAGACACTCGAAATGATTGGGCAAATCCTAAATGGTGTCAGAACTAAATCAGAACAGAAAAAAGCAAAACGACTTTTATACTCATCTTAGATTTGTGTTTGTTTTCAGGAGAACTGATTGGTTTGGAGTATTTGTTCAACCAGACTGGTAAATCTCTTCAAGACCGTGACATAGTCCTAGAGAAGCTGGAATCCGAATTGGAACTGGATGTGGAAGAGGATGAAGGGTTTGGAGACATCCAGGTGGTAGAGGATTTAACGATTCCAACTTTGGAAGCAGAAGCCATGCCCCTACCTTTTTCAGCCATGCAGAAGATGACTCGGGAAGAAGAAGCCCAGCCCCTTCCTTCTTCAGCCATGAAGCAGAAGGCACAACTCATTCCAATTCTAACAGATACCGACTATAGTACCATTAATGCCAGTTTATTGCCAGAATCTAGTCGTAAGTTTCTTTTATATTGTTCTATTTCATTGGATGGAAATTTCTTTATTTTTTACATGGTAAACCCCGTAACTATAGTCGCATAACTCTACCAAACTAGGTTTAATATAGACTAAATTTGTAACAAAACTTGTGTACGGGTGCAAAAGAAATACCAACACCAGCAGCAAGTTTGAATACATTTTTATAACATGATTTTCAAGAACGGCGCAGTACATAAAGGATCTTACATGAGTGCATGTTTCACATTGAATTTATTAAATGAGTTGGATAAAATTATAACATGCGAGGCTGTGTAAGCATCATATCAGTTATAACAAACAAGTTTAATAAAAATATGAAATTCTGTTTATCACATAACTCCATTATTATTGTAGATGCCTGTATATAATGTCGTTTGATGATGTTGTATGTTTGCATAATGACGTCACATATTGACTCAGTTATCTCTCTGATACATCGAACAACGGAACTACCTTGTCAATTTCCGTAAATTGGTATTTTAAGTATGAAGGAAATCGACGAGGCAATTCCAGCGCACAACAATCTGATTGGATAAGATCGAGAAATAATTCTTCATTTTCATATTTATTAAACTAGTGTAATATAATTATATCATGGCTTTGTATAACTTGCACTTCACTACACACGTGATAAAGTTGTTTACTAACTTATTTACAATACTGAGATAATTTTTGTAAATGAAAAAGCAGAGGGAAAATATTAACATATTATTAATGCATATATTTGTAATGTGATTTCCTAACAGATGGCCCCTTGATGGTTCCTAAGATAAGGAATGTACCTTGGACGGTTCCCGAGACATGGGCAGCAGACCAGGAGACGGCAGCCGATTCAACTTTCAAAATAACAACAGGAGAGCAAGATGTAAGTAAGATTTCTCAAAGAAAAACAATTGGGATGAGTATACATACATGACTGAACTGTATTATAATGTAAATGATACATCGGTATGAATGTATGCCACTAATTGTCTTAAATATTAAATCGGATTCAATATAAATATTACACAGTTTTATTTTGTTGTTACAAACTATATTTTAAAGTTCATTTAAAATACTTACAAAAAAAATCCTATAAAAGGAGATGTTTTTTGTCCATAAAAGTATTCCTTGTCATGTGTAGCTTCATCAAACCTCACAAAATGTTCTCCATAATGAGACAGTAGTTGTATCCAGTACACAGGTCTTTACCATAGCGAAACAGTAGTTGTGTCCAGTACATAGGTCCATACCACAGTGAGACAATAGTTGTGTCCAGAACCTAGGTCCGTACCATAGTGAGACAGTAGTTGTGTCCAGTACATAGGTCCATACCACAGTAAGACAATAGTTGTGTCCAGAACCTAGGTCCGTACCATAGTGAGACAGTAGTTGTGTCCAGTACCTAGGTCCATACCATAGTGAGACAGTAGTTGTGTCCAGTACATAGGTCCATACCACAGTGAGACAATAGTTGTGTCCAGAACCTAGGTCCGTACCATAGTGAAACAGTAGTTGTGTCCAGTACATAGGTCCATACCACAGTGAGACAATAGTTGTGTCCAGAACCTAGGTCCGTACCATAGTGAGACAGTAGTTGTGTCCAGTACATAGGTCCGTACCATAGTGAGACAGTAGTTGTGTCCAGTACATAGGTCCATACCACAGTGAGACAATAGTTGTGTTCAGTACCTAGGTCCGTACCATAGTGAGACAGTAGTTGTGTCCAGTACCTAGATCCGTACCACAGTGAGACGGTAGTTGTGTCCAGTACCTAGGTCCATACCATTGTGAGACAGTAGTTGTGTCCAGTACCTAGGTCCGTATAACCGCATTCAACTTCCACCTGCAGTCAAGGACAGAGTGACAGTCACAGGTATTTGTATTTGTATCCAAAAACAACCTCTAGTTAATATGTTCATCTTTGTGTATTTTTTACAGGATTCTGTTGGGCCAGACAACATCCCTGGTTATGGTAATGTCCAGAAATTAGCGGAATACTTGGTGCGCTTTCGATCCGGCACTCTATCACTTACAATGGAACAGGCCTGGTATATTGTTCATCTGTGGGCAGATTTGGCTGAATATGACAGGCGGCCCACTGTGTTCTCGGAGCGTTTTGCACGAGAATCCAAGGGACGGTTTTGTGCACCCAAAAGAATTGTTGCACCAGGGGTAAAAAGCACTGAAAGGTATACATAACTGATTTTTATTTGGAAAGAACTAAGATTGATTCATATGCTTCAAATGCAAGTTACACTGCAGGGCTAGAAATTAGCATGTTTAGTTTACTAATTGGTTTGTAAAATTACTAGCCCAAATCAAAATGTACTAGCCCAAAATAATATTCAATAAAAAATTCCTTATTAATCCTTTATTCGAATACAATGTACAACGTTCTTTGCTAAACAAAGTTATATATTTATTGAAAATGTTTAAATATATCTGGTTTTCAAAGGGCTAGGTTAGCGCCACATATGAGATATATATAAACCGTATGTATTTCATACGAAATGTACTACTTTATATTAAATACATAAAGCATTTAAATACAATTTGTAGAATATTGTACAAAATGGTTAAACAACCTGTTTAAGTCTTGATGTTTTTTAGTAGAAATGTATTTCATATACATGTATTACATGTGTTCTTTTCATATGAAATACATATGTGGAATACATATGTGGTACTTATGTAAAACGTGAATTTTACACCTAGATATGTTTCCTGTGTACTGTATAGCACTATCTGTATAAATGGACCGTGGCCTAGTGGTAGAACGTTCACCTTGCAAGTGGGAGGTCATGGGTTCAATCCCTGGTACAAATGGTACCAGTAGGTCCCTTGCTTGACACTCAGCATATAGAGGGTAGTACTATGACTGGTCGTCCTGATGTCAGTATAATGTGACTGGGTGGGGTATCATGTTGTGTCTACGACGTGGTATTCCAGTGTGACAGCACTATAAAGTTGAGCATAGAGCTACCTCCTCACTTCTTCATGCAAACACCGTCATTATATGACTGAATTATTGTTAAAAGTGACGTTAAAACACGATACATACATACATACATACACACATATTAGAGTTAATGCCATGTATTTATATCTGAATTGCAGGAGTGTTAAAGGACCAGACTCCACACCAGCCCAGTGGCCAAACTGCAACAGGTATGTTGAGGCCATCATGTGCAGGCTATGTGCAATATTTCCTGGCTCACAGCAACGTCATGGTAAAGTGACAACAAAATGGACATTGATCATGGAGGCATACAATAACATCAGACAGACAGTCATCACCAATGCCACTGTGATTAACGAAACTTCCATCCTGCTTCCACAAATCAACCAAACTACATTGAAAACCTGGTAAATTTAATGACATTTTTTTCTGTATATAAAATCAACCTGGCCTGTTAGTGGGTATAGCAAAAGTTACCCAAAAAAATGATACAATTTATTTAATTCACATTGATTACCAAATCAGCTATACCGCTTACACAAACCACTCTCAATGGCATGGATGACAATGTTGATTTGGGAGGAAACCAAATAAACCTGGCAAAACCCGCTTGTTTGAGTGACCGATCCCTGTAACACTGAGACAGGGAAATTGTTCCAAAATAAGGTTCTCTGAGAGTATTAAAATCTGCCAGTAAATTATTTACAAAATCACACATGTTTCAAATTACTTGCATATTTTTTTTTTTATATAGCTCTTTAGAGTGAGTGACTAGTGTTTTACAGAACGAAAAGAAGCTAGGACTGCCACTACATCCCCATCCGATGGTGTCTGCCATTTGACATCCCCATCCGATGGTGGCTGCCACTTTACATCCCCATCCAATGGTGGAAATGAGTAAAATTAATAAGATTTCCTTTCTTTAAGATGTTTAATCCAATGCATTTCTTGTGTCGTTTTAGGTATAACAACCGTAATCGAGGACAGGACAGAGATATTCTTCACCAGGGAATTGAACTTCTCCAAGCGAGCATGACAGCAGCTGAAGGACTCCCTCCACCTCTTTCACAGCCAGCTAGCCTTCCTACTGGTCATACTGAACCACAAATGTTTTCAATGCCAGTTAATGCAGCAGGAACTGTTAAACAGAAGAGGAGTCGTATTATAATGTCGCCATCTTCAGCAGCACCAAACAGGAGACCGCAACCATCAGCAGCTCCTATACTTCCTGTCGTAAATGCTCCACCAGCTCCCAGGCTTCCTATGTTTCCAGTGTATAAGGATCAACAGCCTGTTACCTTGGTAGTGGACCCAACCCACTTACAGACCATTCCCAGTTTCCAAGTTCCTGGGGCACTTGTATATGGTCATTCAAGTGATGTGCCCTATTCCACTCAGAGGTATAAGAGGATTAAATTGCAGGAAGAGTCGGTGGGTAAATTTCGCAGGCAGTATGTAAAAACAAAAGAAGTTATTCATTGTCAAAAGTGTGGGCATCCAAAAGAAAAACCATCTCACAGAAAAAAAATTGGAAAATCTTTTTGCATAAATACAGAAACAGTTTCATTTGAAGACTGGAAGAAGCAGCTAAAAGAGGAAAGAGGATATGGAAAAAGGAAACCTAAAGATAAATGACTAAATAAGTGACACCTTATAGTACCTTCTATGCCACAGTTAAGTTGATTTTTTTTCCAGTGACGGTGTTTTAAATTTTAATAATCTGACAGTAAAAGTGTTTTATATGTACAAATCTGAAAATCTGACAGTGTCTGTATAAATGGTATATATAGGTGAAACTGACAGTGATTTTAAGGATCTGAAACGGGCAGTGATTTTATTGAGCTGAAATAGACAGTGTTTTAAAGGCCGAAGCTGAGCATGACAAAAGCTGAGATAAAATCTGCTGAAACGGACAGTGCTTTTAGTGAAGTAAAATACAAAAATGAGATATAGGGTCCTATAGAAACCACAGCGTCCGAGCGCAAAGGCATCGTAGGTCCGCACTGTACTGCAAACAAGGACTTGAAAATACAATGAAAGAGACAAAAACAACAGAAAGGGTAGTGAAGACAGGGTAACCGACTTGGAACGGTCAGTAGGCAATAAGGCCCACTGGTTAGCTTGAATCGATTTTATATGCGCACAATCCTCGCTATTATTATGTCTTCAGCGCCAAAATAGACAAGACAGTGTAAACAAAACTACATCCCATCAAAAGGAATTCTCTAACAATAAAGTCCACATCCCGAGACAAAGTGCTTTTAGCGGACTGAAATAGACAGGCAATGAAAGCGCTTTTGTTTTAATATTCAATTCACAAACAATGAAAAAGGATTTTAGTATTGTTCACAGACAATGAAAATGCTTTGAGTGAATTTCAGAACTTCGGTTTGGTTCAAGACAATGAAAAGATTTTTAGTGTGATACAAAGACAATGAAAGTGCTTTTAGTTAAATGTTTGATTCACGGACAACGAAAAAGTCTTTTACTGTGATTCACGGACAACGAAAAAGGTTTTTAGTGTGATTCACGGACAGTGACAAGGTTTGATAAAACTAAAATTTTTAATGCTGCCTACTAATGCAATATCAAAGCAATGCTGGCAATCATTTTTGAAGGCAATGATTTAAAAAATAAAAGCACTGATTTTTTTAAAAAAAAATGACGTAATTGATTTTATCACATAACGTCCCTTGTTAGCAGTGTCGAACACCCATTTAATATTCTGTTGTATGACACACGTGTCATACAACCTGAAACGATTTTGATTGGTTGAGTTAAACATGTAACACTATGCAAGTTTATTAACTGAAACTATTTTATTTATTACAAATTCACCCAGATCTGAGTCATAAACTTATTATTTGTGACAGCTTATAAAAATAATGCACGTTGTACAAAACATTGTTGTTGGTTTGTTAAAAAGTTGGCGTAAACTGCTATTTTGTAAAGAGGTAAAACACGAACTCTTTTATACGCGACGTTATGTGTGAGACGCGACGTTACGACGTCACATATTTTATTACGTTTTGGCGCTAAAGTGTGTCTGACGTCGTGGCGGTTCTATGTCCATCTGAATTAATTTTTACTTATTTGATTGCAATGTTATGTGATAAAAAGGATCTTAAACTCGTTCCCATTCCATTATAACATTTATGAAACTCGTTATGAATTATTTTTAATTCATAACTTGTTTCATAAATTTTATATGAAATGGGAACTCATTTAAGATCCTCTATATATACAGCATACAGAATGGTAAAATATTAATTTGCTTTTATTTATGGTTTTGTTTTATAAACTTTCAGAAAGTCTTTCAGATTATATTTGGATTTATCACTAGCTAGCATATTATGAATTGCATTGAGTAGAAGGTTCCAAGCCCTTGCAGGTCACGTTTCAAGGCATGCCTTTATGAAACAAGTTGAAAATGCCTTTAAGCTTGATTTCGTGAAAGCAGAGGAAAATATTTTAGTTATAAACTCAAGTAGAAGGATTTGTGTTATTTAAAAGTAAATAAATAGTTCATCCAAGGTCTACAATATGTTTTGTTTTATGAATACTTGTATGTTTATACATTATATGTTTATTTGAATCAAAAGAGAATAAGATTTTATTTCATGACATAGAAAAGTTAAAATTAAAGGTAAATTAATGTAATCCCCAGGTTCCTGTATTAGTCAATTATTTGGCAGTGGAGGTGCAACTATTCAATTAAAATTAACCTCATTTCCACGTGCAGTCAGACATGTACATAGATTCAAGTAATGTTTCTTTCTGTGACTATCAGGAAATGTTCATTTCATGATGATGTTTAAGAGTTAAATTTCTTAATTGATAATACTACTAAAAACGCCTTTAAATTGAAATACAATTATACGTTACTCAAATATTTTGTCATACATCTTTCATATATATAGAGGATCTTACATTCGTGACTGTGTGTTATTGACTTTAATAAGCGAGTTGAATAAAATAATAGGATACGAGGCTCTTGCCGAGTATCCTATCTTTTTATCCAAAGGGTTTATTAAAGTCAATAACACACAGTCACGAATGTAAGATTCTGTTTATCACAAAACCCACCTACGACGTGATAGTTTCACTTTAATGTTGTCAATTTTCCTTATATACAGCGGCAATTTGTAAGGTAAATCATGACGTCTTTTGTTGTTTACACGACGTCGCTACGTTACGCGGTTGTAAATGTGTTTGCCTTAAAAATAAATTGACACCCTTAACCAAATTTAACGTTACTAACGTTCATTTTATGAAGTAAGATTTCAAATAATGATAAATAATTAAGGCGTCGGAACGTACCGTATGATATACCATGAAAACAGTTTAATGGTATTAACAGTTTTAACGTATACAAACAGTGATTCGGTCCTCGTTTGCATCTGTAATACACTAGTGTATTACGAGAAATAAGTACTGGCTTTAATGCACTCCCAGATACCATGTTATGTGATAAACATATATATTCTCTTACTTGTGTTCATTGCAGCAACATGTGCCTTCTATCAGTAGGTCGATAGGAATGACCTGACCTTTGTCAGTGGAATTACAAGTGTAGGTAATATAGGGTACTTAATAGGCAAATATATATGAATTATGAGCAAACCACATGGAGTAAATTTGCTACAACAGATTTGTGTGTGAAATTTCGCAGTTCTGTTTAATAATGTAAAGTCCATGCTCTTAGTACGAACATATAACACTTCTATGGTGTAATCGGTAAACACGTCTACCCTTTGGGTGAAAAAATTCAGGTTCGAATCCTGATGGGAGTAATTGTTCGGAACAAGAGCTAGATTAGGAATGTCTAAATTATAGCTATAATTTAATACTGAATTAAAACATCAGAGTATCATAGGCTATGTCAGTGAGAAAATAAGACAATTGAACATGCAGTGGTATATATGTCTGAAAAGTGACAGTTGATATTTCTTAAGCTTTTAAAGTCATGAAATACAATAAAAATGACCGATCCTTGGTATTTTGTTTTAAATATGTTTACCATTTGTTATATTAAAGACATCATTAGCGGACGTTTACATCATTACAAGAGAGTGCCCTATATAATAATCTTCCCTGGTGTCCTATTTCTTCAAAAATAGTAGTAAGGGTGGTCCCAGTAGTAATACAGTTAGTAGAAGTTGTGTCATGTCAGAAGTAGTAGCAGTAGCAAGTATATTAGTAGTAGGAGTAGTAGTAGTAGTAGTATCAGAAGCAGCAGCAGCAGTAGTAGTAGTAGTAGTAAAGCAGCAGCAGTAGTATTAGGAGTAATAGTAGAAGTGGTGGCAGTAATAGTAGTACTAGCAATAGTAGTAGTAGTAGTGTTGTTGTATTAGTAGTGGTAGCAGTAGCAGGAGTCAGAGTAGTAGAAAAGTAGTATAAATAGTAGTAGTTCTACTAGTAGTAAAAGTAGTAGTTGTAGTGGGGGTGGGGAGTGGGTATGGGTGCGGGCAAGGGGGTCTCATAACAGGATAAAAGGAAATTAAATTTGATGATAACAGATAAGTTAATTAAAAAAACCTGAAAACAGTTAACAGTAAATCTAATAACATTTGATTTTTTTTTTCACAAAAACTGATAACAAAATATAAATTTCGTCAATAACAGGATAACAGGATACAGAAATAACACTTACACCCCGCAAACCCTCACCCCACTCCCACCCCGTAGTAGTAGTAGAAGTAGTGACAGTAGTAGAAGTAGTGGCAGTAATAGTAGTAGTAGTAGTAGCAGCAGTTGCAGCAGCAGTAGTAGTAGCAGCAGCAGTAGTAGTTATAATAGTAGTGTATTAGTAGCAGGAGAAAAAGTAGTAGTAGTAGTAGTAGTAATGGACGTTTAAATAGTAGTAGTAGTGTATTAGTAGTAGTATATGTAAGCCAAAGTGACCCATAAATGACCCAATTCTTATTAAACAGAAGTTTGTTCGTGGGGTGGGGGAAAAATGCTGATATACTCTTTGATTATAAATATGTAGCTTTATTTAGAAAAAATAATGTTTTTAAAGTTAAAACACCATGATTATAGTAATTTCCTAATCATTCAATACAAAATAGCACTCTGGCTGGTTAAAAGTTGAAAAACAACAAAAAAAAAACAAGCTTGATCTGGGGATCGAACCACAACCTATGGGTTTTGGGCTAATTTTCCCCCTCTGAAAGTCGGTAGCGCAAAAGAGTCTCGTGAGTGAAAGTTTTTGCGCTCCAAAATACCCACGATTCTTTGTTGCATTCTCGGTTAAACTCGGTTAATCTGACCAATCGGTGACGGTATCGCGACCGAGAATTAACCGACAATTGACCAATCAGAGCACCCATTGCGACCGAGAATTGCATGACGTCACAGCTCCTTGTTCACAATATTTCCATATTTCGTGAGTTATAAATTTCTGTCGTTTTTGGTGATATTTGTGTTATAGTGATCGTTATGGGTGCACATATCTGATTAGTTTATAGGTAAGTCAAATTTTCTGCCGCCAATGATAAAAATAAATTGAGAAAAAGGCTCAAATAACGCTGATTTTTAAAGTTGAATATTGCAATAGTATTCGGATAACCCACCTATTTCGGACAACTTTATTCTAAACCTTCATGCTTTGACATGTATTTTGTTCTGTCGATACTGATCTCAGATTATCAAGTTATGATATTCATAGAAGATGCATGGCCTTGAATTAACCAACCATTCTTGAGAATATTCTTAGTCTTAAGCCCAAGTATGCAAATTTCAATCACAAATATTTCTATAAGTTTACAGAATAAACGTTCATAACGAGCTGCTATGTATAAATATGATGCATACTATAAAATAGCAACTTCTTACGATTGTTTATCTTTGAAGGTCATGGAAATATTTATGAACAAATGTTCAGCCCATTGACTTTACTGTCCAACGGCAGGGTACGAAACATCCAACGGTAGGGTATGAAACATCCAAAGGCCAGGGTACGAAACGTCGAACTGCAGGTACGAAACATCCAACACATTGGATACTGGGTACGAAATGCCCAGGGTACGCAACGTCCTGTACCCAGTGTGCTGTCTTGACAATTTTTTCTAGCTGCGTTTGAAAACAACTAAGAATTAATATTGCTGCAGACATGGAAGTGGTTAGCTTCAAATCTTATCCCTCTTTCTCGTCCATTCGTGGCTTCTCAGGAATTCAGAAATAGTTGTTGTAATTTCATAACAACCTTTTACCCAGTTACAGTGCACTTCTGTGATATTCTCACATTAAAATTAAGATTAAAATGCATCAAATGTGAGAAAACAATCTCTCTACGCCAATCATTTCTGGTGTTTGGGATAATAAAATGTCCTTTTTGGCAGTTGAGCTGTTGATCAACGAACCGCAACTCTTTAATATTGACTATCAATGTTTCTTGCCAATACATTTTCCAAAAATCGTCTGGAAGGTCGGATGCAAAGACATTACGACATCATGGCATCAGGAAAAAAGAGATTTGCGTTGCACCAAAGTGTCCCTCCATGGCTAATTTTTTAAACTCACAGATGAAAATAACAATAATGTGCCACTGCAATTACAGAGGTAGTCAACCGATCATTGAATCATTGCACCTCTATGAAACTGAAGATTCTCCCAAAGCTAGCCTTGTTTTCTGATGGTATATACTGGCTATATAATTTATTATTCGCAGAAAAATAGTCTAGCTGCGCTGTTCTCCGACAGCTCTTGATTTAATAAAATAAAATGTGGTTGGATACCAAAAACTACTTTTTAACTGGAATGTTGCAGAATAAGATTGAAAGTAATGTTTACTTGTTGAATTGATATTTCAAAATGTGAATTAATATTGGATCGGCTGCTAGGAATTGTTCCTATCGGTGACAGCAGCCGTCCCAGATTGAAAATGTTAGCATGGTTATCTAAATTTTAATGCTTTACCATTTAAATGTCAGAAATACAAAGCAAAATCATAGATACGCACTTGTTTTGTTTTTATAAAAAGTCAAATTCTTCAGTTATGGAAGTTTGTTAACGTCACCCAATGACGTTGTTTGTTACACTGTTACGTTATGTCACATACTGTTCAGATCGTAAACCCGTCATTTAAAGGTCGCAAAAATTGAGACATTAAGCAATGGAGTAGCGCGTTACAGTTGCATTAGAATAAAGAATTGATGAGAGAAGAGGATATTTTATATCAGAACCTTGACTGCTGCATCAGCTATCACATATAGTCTCTTTTCAGCTATCATGGATCCTTGGATGCCCCGCTTCAAAAAAGCGGCAGATGGTACCGTCTGTCTTAAAGACTCTGATAAAGCGCTACGAGTGAAAAATGTGAGAAATAGGGAGTGGATCCCAGCTGCAAAACCTGAAAAGGTTAGACAGGAGGCAAAAGCCAGAGTTCTTGAAAAAGGAGGGGATCCAGGCAATTCTGTGCATATCTTAGGAGAGTACATTTGCCAGTATGGAGCTTTCAGGTAAAGCATACAGTAATTGTTACTGTGATGTACGAAAGACCTGCGGTGACTTCACATTTCAGAGCTCTCTTCTCTATCTCTCGCTGCAGGAAATTTCACATGAATGTTCATAACTTCTCAGATTTAATAAGTAATCTGCTCATGCATGCATACTCTATATATATGTCTTAAAAACACTATGGCATACTCTTCGAAAAGTGCGTGGATAATTATCATGCATTTGAAAAACATTGTTGACAATAACAATAACTTATTCATGTTGTGATTACTTTAATGTAAGTATAAAGTCTGAACTCTGAAGTGTAGAGTCACCACCGGTCTTTTGTAGTGATGGTAAAGTAATTGCTGAATGCTTGTTCGGCAATATATACCGCAATACAGTTTTGTGTTCCTCGGGTTTTATCTATTTTTATTGTTACCGGTATGCAGGTAGGCAATAGTTTTTAAACATGTAAACAAGACCTCACAAAGCTTTTAGTTTTGAATCAATTCCTGAAGTCAAAGCTGCAAGTATTTTTCCACCGATTTGCTTCAGCCTTCTTTAGGAAGGGGTCTCTGTGGTCGAGTGGTTAACATAGTTGCTCTGTAAACCTTCTCACCTCAGCCTCTCACCACTGCGGGTTCGAAGACCACTAGGGACTCGGCTTGTAAGTGAGATGATGTTGATTCTGATGGATGGTGGGAGGTGTACAGTACTGGTTTAACCCAGGAATAAGTGGCTGGTCTGCCTCCACCACAAACAATTGACCACCAAACAAAGCTTCTGTTACTAAGGAACATTTGCAAACTCAAAACAGGACTAGTATCTCAATCTTAAACCTGATCCAAACAGGGAATAGAGGTTTCATGTATGTAATAATGGTTTAGTGTTTAATTGTGTATAATAATTACAGACTGAACTTTGATATATATGTAGGGGTAAGACCTTCAAATGGATGCTGGAAAACAGTATTGGATATGCAGCTTGGTCTGCTGTGGAAACTGAAAATGAACAGGTCACTGACAGCAACGTCAACAATTTTGTGAACAAAAAGGCCTTACTTCAGTACACCGAGCTGTTTCCCGAAAGCAGGGAGGCCATGAGATTAAAAAGAATTGAGAGGGCGAAGAAAACGAGCCTTCCAAGCTACCGCTTTCCAAAGAACATACCACCGGGTAAGAGCTCCTTTTGTCGTGTATTACACGGATTTATCACATAATTTACAGTGTGGGAGTGTACTAAAGCCATGATATATTTATCATATAACACTAGTTAAATAAATATGCAACTGAAGGAAGAATCATCATTTTTTCTTTTCCGTTCAGTTCAGAGTACATTGGAAATATACTCGGTGTTACAAAATCCAGGTCCGTGGCTCCAAGGTCAAGGTCATACTTAGATGTCAAAGATCACTTCAGGGGCATTTGTCACTTACAGTGACATTTCTTGTTTATTTATATATTTACAGTGTAGATACTTTTGGATCTCACAGGAAGTTAGGAATATAAATATGAATTAAATTGTAAATATAATTTATGGTCTGAAGGAAGGGCTCGCTAGCGAGTGAAATTATTATTTTTGTAATTTGAAATCCGAAAAAGTGGGAATGTTAGTATTTTAAAGCCACATTATGTTTATTTTCAACCTCAGCGCAGATGATACAGACTTTGTGTTGAGTATTATTGTATAATATTATTTAAAATTTGACCTCCCTCTGTGACCTCCCTTGTTAGCC
This sequence comes from Cyrtodaria siliqua, assembly GCA_037043455.1. Classification (NCBI taxonomy): domain Eukaryota; kingdom Metazoa; phylum Mollusca; class Bivalvia; order Adapedonta; family Hiatellidae; genus Cyrtodaria; species Cyrtodaria siliqua. The sequence continues at coordinate 24,974 of JAWPHD010008254.1, forward strand.
CATGTTTACATACACAATATCCATTTGACCCTGTAAGTTTGAAGGCTTACAAATAGTAAATGATAAGAGAAGACAAAAATTACACATTGTGATAGCCATGCAGATGTAAAAAAAAAATTTGATTTTAAATCTTAAATTGGATGACTTGCCAATACACAAAATTTATGTTGTTTACAACCATAGAAATATTTTACAGTTGTGACAGAGCCTGTCTTACATTTATTTGAAGATGATTTGACAGATCAGGAATTATGTAAAGAAGCCGAGAAGTTTGAGTCTTTAACACAAGGTAAATATATAAAAAAAAATCAACTATAGTGAAACCTTTTATTGGAAGTTAACACTAGTCCTTAATATCGTAAGTAACAGCAATTTAACTGTTCATATAAAGGTGAGTAAATAAGAACATAGAATGTCAATTGAAAAATGAGAATGCAGGAAAGTAGCTGAATTTTCTTCATCATTATGTCATTTATCGCCACAATTATAGGTCCTGTATGGCCAGGGGCGTACCTGGACATACTCCTATACGCCCGTGCTTATAATTCATAGTCGGAAATTTGAAAAAGCTGAAAATGCGAAAAATGCAATAAAAAGTAAAGCCGAAGGGTGGTTAGGGTGACGCGTGTATAATTTAGTAAATATTCAATAAATCAAAGAAAAAAGAATGACTGGAGAATTAGAATAGCTTTAAAATACGTTCGTTTTTTCCCAGGCCCCCAGAGCTCCCGTGCGTATACCCCAAAACACTCCAGGTTCGCCCCTGATTGCAGTTGATTTAATTGGCAATTTTTCTTAGGAAGACCCAGTTGATAGTGGTATAACTTTCAACTATCCACAAGTAACTAACCTACAACAATAGAGTTGAACAATCATCACTACAACTGCTTACCACAGAGAAGCTGAGACAGTTGTTAGAACAAGCAGATGATCAGTTGTCACACTAAGTATAAACATGATGAGTATTGTGTGGTTTTGTTTCAGAATTTTAATATGATTTAGTGTTTAGACTGTCCGGCCATCTGTATATCCATCCAGTTTCGTGTCACCACATCTACATGTATCGATGGAATGATTTGCATTTAATTATGAACTCTTTGTTTCAGATTTACAGTGTGTGTCTGTGGATTGTATCTTTCTTTACTTGTTTTCAGTTGGGCCAAATTAGATTATTGTTTCTAAGTTTTATTCTTTGGTACAGTGTTGTAAAGGAGTTTTCCAAAAAATGCTAAAGTGTTTATATTGTGATTTAATAATATATTGTTTTTGTCTTGTAAGATTCCATAGTCGGGTAAGTTATTGTGGTGAATAATTATATAATCCAGCACCAGTGATTTTGTTAATATTCATTTAGGACAGTTACCCATTTGCAGTAAAGTTTAGGAAGATTTCCTTCTTTGGAACTGACAGAAGATTTGTTTTTTTCCTTTAAAATTAAAAAAAAAAGTATCCTACATGTATATTCATAGTGAATCTTTTTATGACTACAGATTGCTCAGTTTCTTAAATATTATTAAAATCACTGGTTTCTTTGTCGTCACCTCACTTATACTCGCATTCGCACATCGTCATTATTAAAACGTTTTCTTTTTAAAGAATATTTTTAAAATGTACCGTAATCAATTATTAATTTTGGTGTGCTTTTGGTGTGGTTATTAATATAGTCCGAAATAAGACTATGCTTATTTTAACACATAACTCTGATGATCATGACTGTGTCGTGAAGAATATAATTGTTTCCCAATTAACTGTTGTGCACATGAGGATGGTAGAACTTCGTGAATCTTTTTGAATTGAAATGATTTATTATTAGAATAAATTTTATTAACATCATTGCTTGCCAGAGGCAAGCTTGTTTGTTTTATTGAGTAATCCATACAATTACAAGTATAAGACTTGAAAAGCTTCATTTAACTGCTTTGTCATTTGTCATTTAACTGCTTTGTCATTTGTCATTTAACTGCTTTGTCATGTGTCAATATAAGCATAGTCGGTCTTAAACTATTATGTTTTACTCATTTATAGCTGTGCTTTCTTTCTATTGGATTTTGAAGTTTTTCATATTTTGACTAAATGGTTATCATTGATAAATGACTTCTAGACTTTTCTTCTTCTTTATTTTCTCTTGCAGTGCTTCTGGTGTGTGCTAGTGTTAGCAGTTATAATTGCTTTCTCATATTAAACAATGATTATTTTTTTATTGAACAATAAATTCAAAATTTCATTCATAAATAAAACCAATACATTTGAAATTTAACACTATTAATTTTGTAAATGTTTTCAAATGATTATCAAATAGTATAGACAATTTATCAATACACAGTAATTTTATTTACATGTTCTCATAATTATACAGCCAATTAAAAAACTAATAAAAAAAACTGCTGTTCTGTATTTTAGCATGTGCTTGTATTTGATGTGTTTTATTCAGTGTCTCAATCACAGGCTAGCGGCTGGGTGTCTACCACTTCTGTAAGCGCTGTACCTCGACTGGCCTCACAAGCTTCACAACTGCCAGGTAATTAACTTTACTATGTAACTTGCAGGAACTAAAGATAGTTTTAAAGATCAGTATAGACTATCATGAATTGCATCTTAAGAAAGTTTACTGTAGTATTTATCTGCTGTATTCTTTTCATTATTACTTATTGCACTGTATTTTCTTTCAGAACCACAGTCAAAGACCAAGTGGTCTGTCCGAGCAGTTTCCAGTGCACCTGCACAGTCTGTGCGAAATCTACTCTTCAAGCAATCGACTCCCCCTTCAGGTAACTGATCTCAGCTAGATATTGCACTTGTTACTACGACTACTGAAATGATTTGGTCAAAAGTTTTAAAAAAATATTGTGTCTGGTTAACCTTTGTTATTTTTTGGATGTCTTGCACCTTAATTTTAGCTAGTTATTATATAAGCTCACCTGTCAGAGCTAATTGCTGATGTTAGCTATCTTTAGCAAGTCAGTCTGTTAAAGCTGGCATTCACTGAACAGTAAAATTACGCAGAAGAATTATTTTCATGGAATACGTTGCTATGACTAAATTGGGAATCGGACACTATTTTTGTAAGCTTTTCTTTAAGCAAGGTTTCTGCTTGTGCCCTTTCACTTCTTGTTTCTCATTGATTTAATATTACTTAACTTATATTACTTTGTTTTGCAGTGTCTCAACCACAGACGAGCAACTCGATCCCAGTCCCTCCGTCTACTTCTGCTGCAACCAGTCAGCCTTCTGCTTTCCCCACAAGTGATGTAATTCTGCCAGACTCACAAGCTACACAGACACTAGGTATTAATGAAACTTAAGTTATGTTGCAGGGACTGAAATAAATGATAAGCAGAAGCATTTTCATGCTATAGTTAACATCTTTGCATTGCAATCACATAATCATGCACCACTGGTCACTAGGCTGTATGAAGTACACAATGGCTTACCCACACAGAGGTTTTAAATACCAAACAGTGCCATATTGTCAATGTCATCCGATCATTACCAAACAGTGCCATATTGTCAATGTCATCCGATCATTACCAAACAGTGCCATATTGTCAGTGTCATCCGATCATTACCAAACAGTGCCATATTGTCAATGTCATCCGATCATTACCAAACAGTGCCATATTGTCAATGTCAATGAATGAATGAAGTGGGGTTTAACGTCCCGTTAACACAAGCTTGTATCTCTCAGACCACTTGGCATTATGGATTGAAACTTCACACATGTATTCAGCATCGTTAGATAATACCACAGAGTCAGGTGACATAACTCTTACTTTTATTTTAACAGAATTATTGCCCCTTTAATACTTAAAAAACTTTGTTAAAGTTTGCATAAAAGCTTGGTTATAGTTGTATAAGTTTGTCTATAAGATTGGTTAAAGTTTGTATATAAGCTTGGTTAAAGTTTGTATGTAAGCTTGTATCTCGCACAGTACTGTACATAATGGATAGAAACTTTACACGTGCATTCAGCATCATAAGAGAACACCACAGAGCCAGGTTGTTTTTATGTTTATGAAGGTGTCTTAGTCATTGAAGATTGATTGAATTGGATTTTATAGTCGCACCAACAGCTAAGGTCATATGGCGACTTTCCAGCTTCCATTGGTGGAGTTGTCATTGAAGAAAATGTTGACAAAAAAAAAAGGTTTATACTGCCATATCTGACATACAATCCCATCCGCTCCTCCTCCCCCTCATGGACACCATAAAGCCAGTAGAGCGATACAGGCTCTCTTGGGCCTCTTCTTTTTAAATGCAATCTAAGTTTTGGTTCACTTCTTTTTAGATAAGTCAGTGCCTCTATATGTGGGATGGCGAAATACACTGCCCAAGTCGGACCATCACTGGATTTCGAAAGCTCTGTTTATATCATCCCATGGTGGGACAGTGCATTTGGACATAGATTGTATTGATCGTTTGTGGTGGTACCCTCCCCAACCAGCAGTCAACAGAAATATCAAACCATCCATTTCAAACTATTTCTCACATCCACTCTTCTTATGGATGCCACGAAAGTTGCTGAACATCAACCTGCATTGTCCACATGCAGACTGTACCAAGGAAGAGTTGAAATCTTCTGGAATTTACCAGAAAGTTCGCCAGGTAGTTGATATTGCTGGCATTTATAATATAGCCACAGAGTACCTGCAGTGCCCAAGTTGTTCAAGAAAAGTTACTGCCTGGAGTCATGCAGCTGCCCTCCTTTCACAGTTAGACATTGGACACCGCAGTCAATTTCCATGCATCCTCACATCCATGAAGGCCTGTGACATGAAGGTTGTACGCCTAATGCGCCAGAGAGGTCTTGGAAACAGTAGCTCCCAGATTGCCAAGAAACTTTTGGAGCAGCACAACGAGGAGTGGCTAAATAGGACTATTCAGTACTTGACTGATTGTAGCCCCCTCGCTAAAGCAGCAGCTGTTGGACTGCTGACACGCCAAGAGTTTGAAGACATTCCAAGTATGCCACCTGTTCCGCAGTACCGTTGGCTGATGCAGGTTTACATTCAGGACGTCCTACAGCGACTGGATGAGGTTAAAGCCGGTATAACCTCCATATTTGGAAGGGTCATCAAGATCGATTCGACAAAGAAGGTAGTGAGGAAGCTGGCTGGACAGAGTGCTGGAACCGCTGTATGGGCCACCAATGTTGGAAATGAGTATGGCCAAATACTTATGAGTGTGTTGACTGCTGGTGAGGGATTTGGACTTGTACCAATGGTAGACGGGATCATTAAGCGCTACAGTGATGCCAAGATGCCTCCCCCTGAGCTCCTGTATGTGGATCGTGATTGTTGCGGATCATCCCCAGTCAGAAAGCTGTTCAGAGGGTGGGAGAGTATGCAGATACGTCTGGACATCTGGCACTTCATAAGACGTATGTCTGTCGGATGCACCACAGACTCACATCAGTTGTACGGATTGTTCATGGCACGTCTCAGCCAAAGCATCTTTATGTGGGACCAGGAAGACCTGAAGGCACTGAAGAATGCAAAAAGATCTGAAATGCTGTCAGAACACATCGTCCACCCAACTGATGCAGATGTGATGCGTCGTATAACAAGGAGTGAACTTGCTCTTCACTGCCGCCGTACTACTCGTGGAGATAAGGAGACACGCGTTCTCATCACACAACTCATTGATGCTTTTGATGGTGAGAAAGGCAGAGATACGCTTGGAGTGCCACTCATAGACAGCAAACGAATGAGGGATACTTGGAAGTCTCAGATAAAGCATGTTGCCTGCTTCCAAGATCCAATAGGTGCCCAGCTGTATATGAAGACAGGTGTGATGAAGAAGGGCAACTCAACCCTGAATACATACAGGTGTGCACGAGGTTCCACATCTTTAGAAAGCTTCCATCTACACCTGAACCGATTCATTCCAGGTATGTAAGGATGACCAAAAGAAATTGTTGGTTTGCTGTTCCTTACCTACCCATGAAAAGAGGGCCATACCCAAATATTTCATAGCGATCATTCAACTAATTAAAAAAGTAATGCATATTTTTCTTTTAATTTCTTATTAAATGTTTTTACTGTCTTCAGCCAAAAAAAAGTTCACCTACCAACATACCCACTTGCTTACAAAATCCTAGGTCTGTAAATGGCATATAAATGTTTTATATATAATTTATGAATAATTTAACCTGAGATTATCATTAATCTTGCTTTAATACTATTATAATATTTATAGGTTATTATATTTGTATTGTGATATTTAGGACTTCACAACTTTATGAGCGCAATATTATTATGCAAAAGAGCGAGTGCATACATGTATATCACAATACAACTTTAATAACCTTTGTATTGCATACGCATTTTCAACATAAAAATAAATAATTAGAACAAAAACATAGTAATGGTACTTAACTGTTTTTTCCATCAAAAATCTATATTCGAAACAAACAAGTTTTCCTAATATAGCGTGGAAATTTACATCAATAAAAATAAAAGATCCCGGGACACACTCCATATGAAACGTCCGTATCGTTAAATGTTGACCACACCTGTTACATTGAAAGTGTACGAAGATTAAAAATATGTATGCAATATTATGAATGTGTGCATATTTACCTAACATTTGATAAGAAACATAGTAAATTGAACAATGTTAGAATGTGTAATATGCGACAACCTTAAGAGATCACTTTGGTATTTCTCCTGAACGTCCAATTAAATTAGGTTTAACTGTATATATTATCTATTTCCTGAACCCCATTTCTTTAATACCCCAAAATAGTGTAATTCTGGCATTAAAGGAACAGTGCCTCCATGACTGACCTAGATAGTAAAGGAACAGTGCCTCCATGACTGACCTAGATAGTAAAGGAACAGTGCCTCCATGACTGACCTAGATAGTAAAGGAACAGTGCCTCCATGACTGACCTAGATAGTAAAGGAACAGTGCCTCCATGACTGACCTAGATAGTAAAGGAACAGTGCCTCCATGACTGACCTAGATAGTAAAGGAACAGTGCCTCCATGACTGACCTAGATAGTAAAGACGCTGCATCTAAAACTTTCTCGCCTCTCACTGCTGCAGTTTTAAATCCGACATGGAGCTCGACTTATCTAGTGAGAACGTTTCGATGGATGGCGGGAGGTATACAGTACTGGTTCTAGCCAGTATCAATGGGTGGTCTGCCTCCACCACAAAGAACAGTCATATATAGCCTAACATGTCCTCGAAATGATCAAGGTGGCCTGTGTTAGATAATAATAGTCAAAACCTGAAAGTACGAAGATTTCGAAAAAAATAATTTTGAAATGATTGTTATGTAAAAATCCATTTTAAACTCATAGATTACAAATATTCCATAAATTTCAGGTACATTGGCCCATGACACGCTTTTCCAGGCATACTTGGTTGATGGTGTTGGAAGGTGGAACCAAGACAGAGAGACTACAGCAACAGGGCAATCCAAAGATGAGCCTCATTCATACAGTGGTCTCCTGCACCATACTGCAAATACTCTGTCGGAAGCCGTTCTTGGAAGAAAAATCAGCCCATCTTACAAACTGCCTCGGAAATACACAGGTAATTTTATGACTTTGTTTATGCCTCCAGTCTCGAAGAGCTATTGGCATAATATTATAGTGTTCGTCTATTTTAACTTGTTTTATGATCTAAGCTGGAAAAGTTGCCATATGACCATAGCTGATGGTGCGACTATAAACTCAAATTCAATCAATTCAGTTAATTATGATTGAAGGCTAGTATATTATTTTATATTTGTGAAGCCTTAATTCATTTTTACTGACTGAGACAAATAAAGAAACACAAAATGGAAAATACTGACGAAGGATGAAAGCGGCAATGACAGGTTAGAATAGTTTAAAAAAAAAGCAGCAGTTTTCCATTTCAGTTGTTTTAAGTACATGTACCATTTCATCACAGTGAGTATAGTGCAGACACTCGAAATGATTGGGCAAATCCTAAATGGTGTCAGAACTAAATCAGAACAGAAAAAAGCAAAACGACTTTTATACTCATCTTAGATTTGTGTTTGTTTTCAGGAGAACTGATTGGTTTGGAGTATTTGTTCAACCAGACTGGTAAATCTCTTCAAGACCGTGACATAGTCCTAGAGAAGCTGGAATCCGAATTGGAACTGGATGTGGAAGAGGATGAAGGGTTTGGAGACATCCAGGTGGTAGAGGATTTAACGATTCCAACTTTGGAAGCAGAAGCCATGCCCCTACCTTTTTCAGCCATGCAGAAGATGACTCGGGAAGAAGAAGCCCAGCCCCTTCCTTCTTCAGCCATGAAGCAGAAGGCACAACTCATTCCAATTCTAACAGATACCGACTATAGTACCATTAATGCCAGTTTATTGCCAGAATCTAGTCGTAAGTTTCTTTTATATTGTTCTATTTCATTGGATGGAAATTTCTTTATTTTTTACATGGTAAACCCCGTAACTATAGTCGCATAACTCTACCAAACTAGGTTTAATATAGACTAAATTTGTAACAAAACTTGTGTACGGGTGCAAAAGAAATACCAACACCAGCAGCAAGTTTGAATACATTTTTATAACATGATTTTCAAGAACGGCGCAGTACATAAAGGATCTTACATGAGTGCATGTTTCACATTGAATTTATTAAATGAGTTGGATAAAATTATAACATGCGAGGCTGTGTAAGCATCATATCAGTTATAACAAACAAGTTATAATAAAAATATGAAATTCTGTTTATCACATAACTCCATTATTATTGTAGATGCCTGTATATAATGTCGTTTGATGATGTTGTATGTTTGCATAATGACGTCACATATTGACTCAGTTATCTCTCTGATACATCGAACAACGGAACTACCTTGTCAATTTCCGTAAATTGGTATTTTAAGTATGAAGGAAATCGACGAGGCAATTCCAGCGCACAACAATCTGATTGGATAAGATCGAGAAATAATTCTTCATTTTCATATTTATTAAACTAGTGTAATATAATTATATCATGGCTTTGTATAACTTGCACATCACTACACACGTGATAAAGTTGTTTACTAACTTATTTACAATACTGAGATAATTTTTGTAAATGAAAAAGCAGAGGGAAAATATTTACATATTATTAATGCATATATTTGTAATGTGATTTCCTAACAGATGGCCCCTTGATGGTTCCTAAGATAAGGAATGTACCTTGGACGCTTCCCGAGACATGGGCAGCAGACCAGGAGACGGCATCCGATTCAACTTTCAAAATAACAACAGGAGAGCAAGATGTAAGTAAGATTTCTCAAAGAAAAACAATTGGGATGAGTATACATACATGACTGAACTGTATTATAATGTAAATGATACATCGGTATGAATGTATGCCACTAATTGTCTTAAATATTAAATCGGATTCAATATAAATCTTACACAGTTTTATTTTGTTGTTACAAACTATATTTTAAAGTTCATTTAAAATACTTACAAAAAAAATCCTATAAAAGGAGATGTTTTTTGTCCATAAAAGTATTCCTTGTCATGTGTAGCTTCATCAAACCTCACAAAATGTTCTCCATAATGAGACAGTAGTTGTATCCAGTACACAGGTCTTTACCATAGCGAAACAGTAGTTGTGTCCAGTACATAGGTCCATACCACAGTGAGACAATAGTTGTGTCCAGAACCTAGGTCCGTACCATAGTGAGACAGTAGTTGTGTCCAGTACATATGTCCATACCACAGTGAGACAATAGTTGTGTCCAGAACCTAGGTCCGTACCATAGTGAGACAGTAGTTGTGTCCAGTACCTAGGTCCATACCATAGTGAGACAGTAGTTGTGTCCAGTACATAGGTCCATACCACAGTGAGACAATAGTTGTGTCCAGAACCTAGGTCCGTACCATAGTGAAACAGTAGTTGTGTCCAGTACATAGGTCCATACCACAGTGAGACAATAGTTGTGTCCAGAACCTAGGTCCGTACCATAGTGAGACAGTAGTTGTGTCCAGTACATAGGTCCGTACCATAGTGAGACAGTAGTTGTGTCCAGTACATAGGTCCATACCACAGTGAGACAATAGTTGTGTTCAGTACCTAGGTCCGTACCATAGTGAGACAGTAGTTGTGTCCAGTACCTAGATCCGTACCACAGTGAAACGGTAGTTGTGTCCAGTACCTAGGTCCATACCATAGTGAGACAGTAGTTGTGTCCAGTACCTAGGTCCGTATAACCGCATTCAACTTCCACCTGCAGTCAAGGACAGAGTGACAGTCACAGGTATTTGTATTTGTATCCAAAAACAACCTCTAGTTAATATGTTCATCTTTGTGTATTTTTTACAGGATTCTGTTGGGCCAGACAACATCCCTGGTTATGGTAATGTCCAGAAATTAGCGGAATACTTGGTGCGCTTTCGATCCGGCACTCTATCACTTACAATGGAACAGGCCTGGTATATTGTTCATCTGTGGGCAGATTTGGCTGAATATGACAGGCGGCCCACTGTGTTCTCGGAGCGTTTTGCACGAGAATCCAAGGGACGGTTTTGTGCACCCAAAAGAATTGTTGCACCAGGGGTAAAAAGCACTGAAAGGTATACATAACTGATTTTTATTTGGAAAGAACTAAGATTGATTCATATGCTTCAAATGCAAGTTACACTGCAGGGCTAGAAATTAGCATGTTTAGTTTACTAATTGGTTTGTAAAATTACTAGCCCAAATCAAAATGTACTAGCCCAAAATAATATTCAATAAAAAATTCCTTATTAATCCTTTATTCGAATACAATGTACAACGTTCTTTGCTAAACAAAGTTATATATTTATTGAAAATGTTTAAATATATCTGGTTTTCAAAGGGCTAGGTTAGCGCCACATATGAGATATATATAAACCGTATGTGTTTCATACGAAATGTACTACTTTATATTAAATACATAAAGCATTTAAATACAATTTGTAGAATATTGTACAAAATGGTTTAAGTCTTGATGTTTTTTAGTAGAAATGTATTTCATATACATGTATTACATGTGTTCTTTTCATATGAAATACATATGTGGAATACATATGTGGTACTTATGTAAAACGTGAATTTTACACCTAGATATGTTTCCTGTGTACTGTATAGCACTATCTGTATAAATGGACCGTGGCCTAGTGGTAGAACGTTCACCTTGCAAGTGGGAGGTCATGGGTTCAATCCCTGGTACAAATGGTACCAGTAGGTCCCTTGCTTGACACTCAGCATATAGAGGGTAGTACTATGACTGGTCGTCCTGATGTCAGTATAATGTGACTGGGTGGGGTATCATGTTGTGTCTACGACGTGGTATTCCAGTGTGACAGCACTATAAAGTTGAGCATAGAGCTACCTCCTCACTTCTTCATGCAAGCACCGTCATTATATGACTGAATTATTGTTAAAAGTGACGTTAAAACACGATACATACATACATACATACACACATATTAGAGTTAATGCCATGTATTTATATCTGAATTGCAGGAGTGTTAAAGGACCAGACTCCACACCAGCCCAGTGGCCAAACTGCAACAGGTATGTTGAGGCCATCATGTGCAGGCTATGTGCAATATTTCCTGGCTCACAGCAACGTCATGGTAAAGTGACAACAAAATAGACATTGATCATGGAGGCATACAATAACATCAGACAGACAGTCATCACCAATGCCACTGTGATTAACGAAACTTCCATCCTGCTTCCACAAATCAACCAAACTACATTGAAAACCTGGTAAATTTAATGACATTTTTTTCTGTATATAAAATCAACCTGGCCTGTTAGTGGGTATAGCAAAAGTTACCCAAAAAAATGATACAATTTATTTAATTCACATTGATTACCAAATCAGCTATACCGCTTACACAAACCACTCTCAATGGCATGGATGACAATGTTGATTTGGGAGGAAACCAAAGAAACCTGGCAAAACCCGCTTGTTTGAGTGACCGATCCCTGTAACACTGAGACAGGGAATTGTTCCAAAATAAGGTTCTCTGAGAGTATTAAAATCTGCCAGTAAATTATTTACAAAATCACACATGTTTCAAATTACTTGCATATTTTTTTTTTTATATAGCTCTTTAGAGTGAGTGACTAGTGTTTTACAGAACGAAAAGAAGCTAGGACTGCCACTACATCCCCATCCGATGGTGTCTGCCATTTGACATCCCCATCCGATGGTGGCTGCCACTTTACATCCCCATCCAATGGTGGAAATGAGTAAAATTAATAAGATTTCCTTTCTTTAAGATGTTTAATCCAATGCATTTCTTGTGTCGTTTTAGGTATAACAACCGTAATCGAGGACAGGACAGAGATATTCTTCACCAGGGAATTGAACTTCTCCAAGCGAGCATGACAGCAGCTGAAGGACTCCCTCCACCTCTTTCACAGCCAGCTAGCCTTCCTACTGGTCATACTGAACCACACATGTTTTCAATGCCAGTTAATGCAGCAGGAACTGTTAAACAGAAGAGGAGTCGTATTATAATGTCGCCATCTTCAGCAGCACCAAACAGGAGACCGCAACCATCAGCAGTTCCTATACTTCCTGTCGTAAATGCTCCACCAGCTCCCAGGCTTCCTATGTTTCCAGTGTATAAGGATCAACAGCCTGTCACCTTGGTAGTGGACCCAACCCACTTACAGACCATTCCCAGTTTCCAAGTTCCTGGGGCACTTGTATATGGTCATTCAAGTGATGTGCCCTATTCCACTCAGAGGTATAAGAGGATTAAATTGCAGGAAGAGTCGGTGGGTAAATTTCGCAGGCAGTATGTAAAAACAAAAGAAGTTATTCATTGTCAAAAGTGTGGGCATCCAAAAGAAAAACCATCTCACAGAAAAAAATTTGGAAACATTTTTTGCATAAATACAGAAACAGTTTCATTTGAAGACTGGAAGAAGCAGCTAAAAGAGGAAAGAGGATATGGAAAAAGGAAACCTAAAGATAAATGACTAAATAAGTGACACCTTATAGTACCTTCTATGCCACAGTTAAGTTGATTTTTTTTCCAGTGACGGTGTTTTAAATTTTAATAATCTGACAGTAAAAGTGTTTTATATGTACAAATCTGAAAATCTGACAGTGTCTGTATAAATGGTATATATAGGTGAAACTGACAGTGATTTTAAGGATCTGAAACGGGCAGTGATTTTATTGAGCTGAAATAGACAGTGTTTTAAAGGCCGAAGCTGAGCATGACAAAAGCTGAGATAAAATCTGCTGAAACGGACAGTGCTTTTAGTGAAGTAAAATACAAAAATGAGATATAGGGTCCTATAGAAACCACAGCGTCCGAGCGCAAAGGCATCGTAGGTCCGCACTGTACTGCAAACAAGGACTTGAAAATACAATGAAAGAGACAAAAACAACAGAAAGGGTAGTGAAGACAGGGTAACCGACTTGGAACGGTCAGTAGGCAATAAGGCCCACTGGTTAGCTTGAATCGATTTTATATGCGCACAATCCTCGCTATTATTATGTCTTCAGCGCCAAAATAGACAAGACAGTGTAAACAAAACTACATCCCATCAAAAGGAATTCTCTAACAATAAAGTCCACATCCCGAGACAAAGTGCTTTTAGCGGACTGAAATAGACAGGCAATGAAAGCGCTTTTGTTTTAATATTCAATTCACAAACAATGAAAAAGGATTTTAGTATTGTTCACAGACAATGAAAATGCTTTGAGTGAATTTCAGAACTTCGGTTTGGTTCAAGACAATGAAAAGATTTTTAGTGTGATACAACGACAATGAAAGTGCTTTTAGTTAAATGTTTGATTCACGGACAACGAAAAAGTCTTTTACTGTGATTCACGGACAACGAAAAAGGTTTTTAGTGTGATTCACGGACAGTGACAAGGTTTGATAAAACTAAAAATTTTAATGCTGCCTACTAATGCAATATCAAAGCAATGCTGGCAATCATTTTTGAAGGCAATGATTTAAAAAATAAAAGCACTGAGTTTTTTAAAAAAAAATGACGTAATTGATTTTATCACATAACGTCCCTTGTTAGCAGTGTCGAACACCCATTTAATATTCTGTTGTATGACACACGTGTCATACAACCTGAAACGATTTTGATTGGTTGAGTTAAACATGTAACACTATGCAAGTTTATTAACTGAAACTATTTTATTTATTACAAATTCACCCAGATCTGAGTCATAAACTTATTATTTGTGACAGCTTATAAAAATAATGCACGTTGTACAAAACATTGTTGTTGGTTTGTTAAAAAGTTGGCGTAAACTGCTATTTTGTAAAGAGGTAAAACACGAACTCTTTTATACGCGACGTTATGTGTGAGACGCGACGTTACGACGTCACATATTTTATTACGTTTTGGCGCTAAAGTGTGTCTGACGTCGTGGCGGTTCTATGTCCATCTGAATTAATTTTTACTTATTTGATTGCAATGTTATGTGATAAAAAGGATCTTAAACTCGTTCCCATTCCATTATAACATTTATGAAACTCGTTATGAATTATTTTTAATTCATAACTTGTTTCATAAATCTTATATGAAATGGGAACTCATTTAAGATCCTCTATATATACAGCATACAGAATGGTAAAATATTAATTTGCTTTTATTTATGGTTTTGTTTTATAAACTTTCAGAAAGTCTTTCAGATTATATTTGGATTTATCACTAGCTAGCATATTATGAATTGCATTGAGTAGAAGGTTCCAAGCCCTTGCAGGTCACGTTTCAAGGCATGCCTTTATGAAACAAGTTGAAAATGCCTTTAAGCTTGATTTCGTGAAAGCAGAGGAAAATATTTTAGTTATAAACTCAAGTAGAAGGATTTGTGTTATTTAAAAGTAAATAAATAGTTCATCCAAGGTCTACAATATGTTTTGTTTTATGAATACTTGTATGTTTATACATTATATGTTTATTTGAATCAAAAGAGAATAAGATTTTATTTCATGACATAGAAAAGTTAAAATTAAAGGTAAATTAATGTAATCCCCAGGTTCCTGTATTAGTCAATTATTTGGCAGTGGAGGTGCAACTATTCAATTAAAATTAACCTCATTTCCACGTGCAGTCAGACATGTACATAGATTCAAGTAATGTTTCTTTCTGTGACTATCAGGAAATGTTCATTTCATGATGATGTTTAAGAGTTAAATTTCTTAATTGATAATACTACTAAAAACGCCTTTAAATTGAAATACAATTATACGTTACTCAAATATTTTGTCATACATCTTTCATATATATAGAGGATCTTACATTCGTGACTGTGTGTTATTGACTTTAATAAGCGAGTTGAATAAAATAATAGGATACGAGGCTCTTGCCGAGTATCCTATCTTTTTATTCAAAGGGTTTATTAAAGTCAATAACACACAGTCACGAATGTAAGATTCTGTTTATCACATAACCCACCTACGACGTGATAGTTTCACTTTAATGTTGTCAATTTTCCTTATATACAGCGGCAATTTGTAAGGTAAATCATGACGTCGTTTTGTTGATTACACGACGTCGCTACGTTACGCGGTTGTAAATGTGTTTGCCTTAAAAATAAATTGACACCCTAAACCAAATTTAACGTTACTAACGTTCATTTTATGAAGTAAGATTTCAAATAATGATAAATAATTAAGGCGTCGGAACGTACCGTATGATATACCATGAAAACAGTTTAATGGTATTAACAGTTTTAACGTATACAAACAGTGATTCGGTCCTCGTTTGCATCTGTAATACACTAGTGTATTACGAGAAATAAGTACTGGCTTTAATGCACTCCCAGATACCATGTTATGTGATAAACATATATATTCTCTTACTTGTGTTCATTGCAGCAACATGTGCCTTCTATCAGTAGGTCGATAGGAATGACCTGACCTTTGGCAGTGGAATTACAAGTGTAGGTAATATAGGGTACTTAATAGGCAAATATATATGAATTATGAGCAAACCACATGGAGTAAATTTGCTACAACAGATTTGTGTGTGAAATTTCGCAGTTCTGTTTAATAATGTAAAGTCCATGCTCTTAGTACGAACATATAACACTTCTATGGTGTAATCGGTAAACACGTCTACCCTTTGGGTGAAAAAATTCAGGTTCGAATCCTGATGGGAGTAATTGTTCGGAACAAGAGCTAGATTAGGAATGTCTAAATTATAGCTATAATTTAATACTGAATTAAAACATCAGAGTATCATAGGCTATGTCAGTGAGAAAATAAGACAATTGAACATGCAGTGGTATATATGTCTGAAAAGTGACAGTTGATATTTCTTAAGCTTTTAAAGTCATGAAATACAATAAAAATGACCGATCCTTGGTATTTTGTTTTAAATATGTTTACCATTTGTTATATTAAAGACATCATTAGCGGACGTTTACATCATTACAAGAGAGTGCCCTATATAATAATCTTCCCTGGTGTCCTATTTCTTCAAAAATAGTAGTAAGGGTGGTCCCAGTAGTAATACAGTTAGTAGAAGTTGTGTCATGTCAGAAGTAGTAGCAGTAGCAAGTATATTAGTAGTAGGAGTAGTAGTAGTAGTAGTATCAGAAGCAGCAGCAGCAGTAGTAGTAGTAGTAGTAAAGCAGCAGCAGTAGTATTAGGAGTAATAGTAGAAGTGGTGGCAGTAATAGTAGTACTAGCAATAGTAGTAGTAGTAGTGTTGTTGTATTAGTAGTGGTAGCAGTAGCAGGAGTCAGAGTAGTAGAAAAGTAGTATAAATAGTAGTAGTTCTACTAGTAGTAAAAGTAGTAGTTGTAGTGGGGGTGGGGAGTGGGTATGGGTGCGGGCAAGGGGGTCTCATAACAGGATAAAAGGAAATTAAATTTGATGATAACAGATAAGTTAATTAAAAAAACCTGAAAACAGTTAACAGTAAATCTAATAACATTTGATTTTTTTTTTCACAAAAACTGATAACAAAATATAAATTTCGTCAATAACAGGATAACAGGATACAGAAATAACACTTACACCCCGCGAACCCTCACCCCACTCCCACCCCGTAGTAGTAGTAGAAGTAGTGACAGTAGTAGAAGTAGTGGCAGTAATAGTAGTAGTAGTAGTAGCAGCAGTTGCAGCAGCAGTAGTAGTAGCAGCAGCAGTAGTAGTTATAATAGTAGTGTATTAGTAGCAGGAGAAAAAGTAGTAGTAGTAGTAGTAGTAATGGACGTTTAAATAGTAGTAGTAGTGTATTAGTAGTAGTATATGTAAGCCAAAGTGACCCATAAATGACCCAATTCTTATTAAACAGAAGTTTGTTCGTGGGGTGGGGGAAAAATGCTGATATACTCTTTGATTATAAATATGTAGCTTTATTTAGAAAAAAAAATGTTTTTAAAGTTAAAACACCATGATTATAGTAATTTCCTAATCATTCAATACAAAATAGCACTCTGGCTGGTTAAAAGTTGAAAAGAAACAAAAATAAAACAAGCTTGATCTGGGGATCGAACCACAACCTATGGGTTTTGGGCTAATTTTCCCCCTCTGAAAGTCGGTAACGCAAAAGAGTCTCGTGAGTGAAAGTTTTTGCGCTCCAAAATACCCACGATTCTTTGTTGCATTCTCGGTTAAACTCGGTTAATCTGACCAATCGGTGACTGTATCGCGACCGAGAATTAACCGACAATTGACCAATCAGAGCACCCATTGCGACCGAGAATTGCATGACGTCACAGCTCCTTGTTCACAATATTTCCATATTTCGTGAGTTATAAATTTCTGTCGTTTTTGGTGATATTTGTGTTATAGTGATCGTTATGGGTGCACAGATCTGATTAGTTTATAGGTAAGTCAAATTTTCTGCCGCCAATGATAAAAATAAATTGAGAAAAAGGCTCAAATAACGCTGATTTTTAAAGTTGAATATTGCAATAGTATTCGGATAACCCACCTATTTCGGACAACTTTATTCTAAACCTTCATGCTTTGACATGTATTTTGTTCTGTCGATACTGATCTCAGATTATCAAGTTATGATATTCATAGAAGATGCATGGCCTTGAATTAACCAACCATTCTTGAGAATATTCTTAGTCTTAAGCCCAAGTATGCAAATTTCAATCACAAATATTTCTATAAGTTTACAGAATAAACGTTCATAACGAGCTGCTATGTATAAATATGATGCATACTATAAAATAGCAACTTCTTACGATTGTTTATCTTTGAAGGTCATGGAAATATTTATGAACAAATGTTCAGCCCATTGACTTTACTGTCCAACGGCAGGGTACGAAACATCCAACGGTAGGGTATGAAACATCCAAAGGCCAGGGTACGAAACGTCGAACTGCAGGTACGAAACATCCAACACATTGGATACTGGGTACGAAATGCCCAGGGTACGCAACGTCCTGTACCCAGTGTGCTGTCTTGACAATTTTTTCTAGCTGCGTTTGAAAACAACTAAGAATTAATATTGCTGCAGACATGGAAGTGGTTAGCTTCAAATCTTATCCCTCTTTCTCGTCCATTCGTGGCTCCTCAGGAATTCAGAAATAGTTGTTGTAATTTCATAACAACCTTTTACCCAGTTACAGTGCACTTCTGTGATATTCTCACATTAAAATTAAGATTAAAATGCATCAAATGTGAGAAAACAATCTCTCTACGCCAATCATTTCTGGTGTTTGGGATAATAAAATGTCCTTTTTGGCAGTTGAGCTGTTGATCAACGAACCGCAACTCTTTAATATTGACTATCAATGTTTCTTGCCAATACATTTTCCAATAATCGTCTGGAAGGTCGGATGCAAAGACATTACGACATCATGGCATCAGGAAAAAAGAGATTTGCGTTGCACCAAAGTGTCCCTCCATGGCTAATTTTTTAAACTCACAGATGAAAATAACAATAATGTGCCACTGCAATTACAGAGGTAGTCAACCGATCATTGAATCATTGCACCTCTATGAAACTGAAGATTCTCCCAAAGCTAGCCTTGTTTTCTGATGGTATATACTGGCTATATAATTTATTATTCGCAGAAAAATAGTCTAGCTGCGCTGTTCTCCGACAGCTCTTGATTTAATAAAATAAAATGTGGTTGGATACCAAAAACTACTTTTTAACTGGAATGTTGCAGAATAAGATTGAAAGTAATGTTTACTTGTTGAATTGATATTTCAAAATGTGAATTAATATTGGATCGGCTGCTAGGAATTGTTCCTATCGGTGACAGCAGCCGTCCCAGATTGAAAATGTTAGCATGGTTATCTAAATTCTAATGCTTTACCATTTAAATGTCAGAAATACAAAGCAAAATCATAGATACGCACTTGTTTTGTTTTTATAAAAAGTCAAATTCTTCAGTTATGGAAGTTTGTTAACGTCACCCAATGACGTTGTTTGTTACACTGTTACGTTATGTCACATACTGTTCAGATCGTAAACCCGTCATTTAAAGGTCGCAAAAATTGAGACATTAAGCAATGGAGTAGCGCGTTACAGTTGCATTAGAATAAAGAATTGATGAGAGAAGAGGATATTTTATATCAGAACCTTTACTGCTGCATCAGCTATCACATATAGTCTCTTTTTAGCTATCATGGATCCTTGGATGCCCCGCTTCAAAAAAGCGGCAGATGGTACCGTCTGTCTTAAAGACTCTGTTAAAGCGCTACGAGTGAAAAATGTGAGAAATAGGGAGTGGATCCCAGCTGCAAAACCTGAAAAGGTTAGACAGGAGGCAAAAGCCAGAGTTCTTGAAAAAGGAGGGGATCCAGGCAATTCTGTGCATATCTTAGGAGAGTACATTTGCCAGTATGGAGCTTTCAGGTAAAGCATACAGTAATTGTTACTGTGATGTACGAAAGACCTGCGGTGACTTCACATTTCAGAGCTCTCTTCTCTATCTCTCGCTGCAGGAAATTTCACATGAATGTTCATAACTTCTCAGATTTAATAAGTAATCTGCTCATGCATGCATACTCTATATATATGTCTTAAAAACACTATGGCATACTCTTCGAAAAGTGCGTGGATAATTATCATGCATTTGAAAAACATTGTTGACAATAACAATAACTTATTCATGTTGTGATTACTTTAATGTAAGTATAAAGTCTGAACTCTGAAGTGTAGAGTCACCACCGGTCTTTTGTAGTGATGGTAAAGTAATTGCTGAATGCTTGTTCGGCAATATATACCGCAATACAGTTTTGTGTTCCTCGGGTTTTATCTATTTTTATTGTTACCGGTATGCAGGTAGGCAATAGTTTTTAAACATGTAAACAAGACCTCACAAAGCTTTTAGTTTTGAATCAATTCCTGAAGTCAAAGCTGCAAGTATATTTCCACCGATTTGCTTCAGCCTTCTTTAGGAAGGGGTCTCTGTGGTCGAGTGGTTAACATAGTTGCTCTGTAAACCTTCTCACCTCAGGCTCTCACCACTGCGGGTTCGAAGACCACTAGGGACTCGGCTTGTAAGTGAGGTGATGTTGATTCTGATGGATGGTGGGAGGTGTACAGTACTGGTTTAACCCAGGAATAAGTGGCTGGTCTGCCTCCACCACAAACAATTGACCACCAAACAAAGCTTCTGTTACTAAGGAACATTTGCAAACTCAAAACAGGACTAGTATCTCAATCTTAAACCTGATCCAAACAGGGAATAGAGGTTTCATGTATGTAATAATGGTTTAGTGTTTAATTGTGTATAATAATTACAGACTGAACTTTGATATATATGTAGGGGTAAGACCTTCAAATGGATGCTGGAAAACAGTATTGGATATGCAGCTTGCTCTGCTGTGGAAACTGAAAATGAACAGGTCACTGACAGCAACGTCAACAATTTTGTGAACAAAAAGGCCTTACTTCAGTACACCGAGCTGTTTCCCGAAAGCAGGGAGGCCATGAGATTAAAAAGAATTGAGAGGGCGAAGAAAACGAGCCTTCCAAGCTACCGCTTTCCAAAGAACATACCACCGGGTAAGAGCTCCTTTTGTCGTGTATTACACTGATTTATCACATAATTTGCAGTGTGGGAGTGTACTAAAGCCATGATATATTTATCATATAACACTAGTTAAATAAATATGCAACTGAAGGAAGAATCATCATTTTTTCTTTTCCGTTCAGTTCAGAGTACATTGGAAATATACTCGGTGTTACAAAATCCAGGTCCGTGGCTCCAAGGTCAAGGTCATACTTAGATGTCAAAGATCACTTCAGGGGCATTTGTCACTTACAGTGACATTTCTTGTTTATTTATATATTTACAGTGTAGATACTTTTGGATCTCACAGGAAGTTAGGAATATAAATATGAATTAAATTGTAAATATAATTTATGGTCTGAAGGAAGGGCTCGCTAGCGAGTGAAATTATTATTTTTGTAATTTGAAATCCGAAAAAGTGGGAATGTTAGTATTTTAAAGCCACATTATGTTTATTTTCAACCTCAGCGCAGATGATACAGACTTTGTGTTGAGTATTATTGTATAATATTATTTAAAATTTGACCTCCCTCTGTGACCTCCCTTGTTAGCCCATGTTTACATACACAATATCCATTTGACCCTGTAAGTTTGAAGGCTTAGTTATAGTAAATGATAAGAGAAGACAAAAATTACACATTGTGATAGCCATGCAGATGTAAAAAAAAAATTTGATTTTAAATCTTAAATTGGATGACTTGCCAATACACAAAATTTATGTTGTTTACAACCATAGAAATATTTTACAGTTGTGACAGAGCCTGTCTTACATTTATTTGAAGATGATTTGACAGATCAGGAATTATGTAAAGAAGCCGAGAAGTTTGAGTCTTTAACACAAGGTAAATATATAAAAAAAAATCAACTATAGTGAAACCTTTTATTGGAAGTAAACACTAGTCCTTAATATCGTAAGTAACAGCAATTTAACTGTTCATATAAAGGTGAGTAAATAAGAACATAGAATGTCAATTGAAAAATGAGAATGCAGGAAAGTAGCTGAATTTTCTTCATCATTATGTCATTTATCGCCACAATTATAGGTCCTGTATGGCCAGGGGCGTACCTGGACATACTCCTATACGCCCGTGCTTATAATTCATAGTCGGAAATTTGAAAAAAGCTGAAAATGCGAAAAATGCAATAAAAAGTAAAGCCGAAGGGTGGTTAGGGTGACGCGTGTATAATTTAGTAAATATTCAATAAATCAAAGAAAAAAGAATGACTGGAGAATTAGAATAGCTTTAAAATACGTTCGCTTTTTCCCAGGCCCCCAGAGCTCCCGTGCGTATACCCCAAAACACTCCAGGTTCGCCCCTGATTGCAGTTGATTTAATTGGCAATTTTTCTTAGGAAGACCCAGTTGATAGTGGTATAACTTTCAACTATCCACAAGTAACTAACCTACAACAATAGAGTTGAACAATCATCACTACAACTGCTTACCACAGAGAAGCTGAGACAGTTGTTAGAACAAGCAGATGATCAGTTGTCACACTAAGTATAAACATGATGAGTATTGTGTGGTTTTGTTTCAGAATTTTAATATGATTTAGTGTTTAGACTGTCCGGCCATCTGTATATCCATCCAGTTTCGTGTCACCACATCTACATGTATCGATGGAATGATTTGCATTTAATTATGAACTCTTTGTTTCAGATTTACAGTGTGTGTCTGTGGATTGTATCTTTCTTTACTTGTTTTCAGTTGGGCCAAATTAGATTATTGTTTCTAAGTTTTATTCTTTGGTACAGTGTTGTAAAGGAGTTTTCCAAAAAATGCTAAAATGTTTATATTGTGATTTATTAATATATTGTTTTTGTCTTGTAAGATTCCATAGTCGGGTAAGTTATTGTGGTGAATAATTATATAATCCAGCACCAGTGATTTTGTTAATATTCATTTAGGACAGTTACCCATTTGCAGTAAAGTTTAGGAAGATTTCCTTCTTTGGAACTGACAGAAGATTTGTTTTTTTCCTTTAAAATTAAAAAAAAAAGTATCCTACATGTATATTCATAGTGAATCTTTTTATGACTACAGATTGCTCAGTTTCTTAAATATTATTAAAATCACTGGTTTCTTTGTCGTCACCTCACTTATACTCGCATTCGCACATCGTCATTATTAAAACGTTTTCTTTTTAAAGAATATTTTTAAAATGTACCGTAATCAATTATTAATTTTGGTGTGCTTTTGGTGTGGTTATTAATATAGTCCGAAATAAGACTATGCTTATTTTAACACATAACTCTGATGATCATGACTGTGTCGTGAAGAATATAATTGTTTCCCAATTAACTGTTGTGCACATGAGGATGGTAGAACTTCGTGAATCTTTTTGAATTGAAATGATTTATTATTAGAATAAATTTTATTAACATCATTGCTTGCCAGAGGCAAGCTTGTTTGTTTTATTGAGTAATCCATAAAATTACAAGTATAAGACTTGAAAAGCTTCATTTAACTGCTTTGTCATTTGTCATTTAACTGCTTTGTCATTTGTCATTTAACTGCTTTGTCATGTGTCAATATAAGCATAGTCGGTCTTAAACTATTATGTTTTACTCATTTATAGCTGTGCTTTCTTTCTATTGGATTTTGAAGTTTTTCATATTTTGACTAAATGGTTATCATTGATAAATGACTTCTAGACTTTTCTTCTTCTTTATTTTCTCTTGCAGTGCTTCTGGTGTGTGCTAGTGTTAGCAGTTATAATTGCTTTCTCATATTAAACAATGATTATTTTTTTATTGAACAATAAATTCAAAATTTCATTCATAAATAAAACCAATACATTTGAAATTTAACACTATTAATTTTGTAAATGTTTTCAAATGATTATCAAATAGTATAGACAATTTATCAATACACAGTAATTTTATTTACATGTTCTCATAATTATACAGCCAATTAAAAAACTAATAAAAAAAACTGCTGTTCTGTATTTTAGCATGTGCTTGTATTTGATGTGTTTTATTCAGTGTCTCAATCACAGGCTAGCGGCTGGGTGTCTACCACTTCTGTAAGCGCTGTACCTCGACTGGCCTCACAAGCTTCACAACTGCCAGGTAATTAACTTTACTATGTAACTTGCAGGAACTAAAGATAGTTTTAAAGATCAGTATAGACTATCATGAATTGCATCTTAAGAAAGTTTACTGTAGTATTTATCTGCTGTATTCTTTTCATTATTACTTATTGCACTGTATTTTCTTTCAGAACCACAGTCAAAGACCAAGTGGTCTGTCCGAGCAGTTTCCAGTGCACCTGCACAGTCTGTGCGAAATCTACTCTTCAAGCAATCGACTCCCCCTTCAGGTAACTGATCTCAGCTAGATATTGCACTTGTTACTACGACTACTGAAATGATTTGGTCAAAAGTTTTAAAAAAATATTGTGTCTGGTTAACCTTTGTTATTTTTTGGATGTCTTGCACCTTAATTTTAGCTAGTTATTATATAAGCTCACCTGTCAGAGCTAATTGCTGATGTTAGCTATCTTTAGCAAGTCAGTCTGTTAAAGCTGGCATTCACTGAACAGTAAAATTACGCAGAAGAATTATTTTCATGGAATACGTTGCTATGACTAAATTGGGAATCGGACACTATTTTTGTAAGCTTTTCTTTAAGCAAGGTTTCTGCTTGTGCCCTTTCACTTCTTGTTTCTCATTGATTTAATATTACTTAACTTATATTACTTTGTTTTGCAGTGTCTCAACCACAGACGAGCCAACAGATCCCAGTCCCTCCGTCTACTTCTGCTGCAACCAGTCAGCCTTCTGCTTTCCCCACAAGTGATGTAATTCTGCCAGACTCACAAGCTACACAGACACTAGGTATTAATGAAACTTAAGTTATGTTGCAGGGACTGAAATAAATGATAAGCAGAAGCATTTTCATGCTATAGTTAACATCTTTGCATTGCAATCACATAATCATGCACCACTGGTCACTAGGCTGTATGAAGTACACAATGGCTTACCCACACAGAGGTTTTAAATACCAAACAGTGCCATATTGTCAATGTCATCCGATCATTACCAAACAGTGCCATATTGTCAATGTCATCCGATCATTACCAAACAGTGCCATATTGTCAGTGTCATCCGATCATTACCAAACAGTGCCATATTGTCAATGTCATCCGATCATTACCAAACAGTGCCATATTGTCAATGTCAATGAATGAATGAAGTGGGGTTTAACGTCCCGTTAACACAAGCTTGTATCTCTCAGACCACTTGGCATTATGGATTGAAACTTCACACATGTATTCAGCATCGTTAGATAATACCACAGAGTCAGGTGACATAACTCTTACTTTTATTTTAACAGAATTATTGCCCCTTTAATACTTAAACAACTTTGTTAAAGTTTGCATAAAAGCTTGGTTATAGTTGTATAAGTTTGTCTATAAGATTGGTTAAAGTTTGTATATAAGCTTGGTTAAAGTTTGTATGTAAGCTTGTATCTCGCACAGTACTGTACATAATGGATAGAAACTTCACACGTGCATTCAGCATCATAAGAGAACACCACAGAGCCAGGTTGTTTTTATGTTTATGAAGGTGTCTTAGTCATTGAAGATTGATTGAATTGGATTTTATAGTCGCACCAACAGCTAAGGTCATATGGCGACTTTCCAGCTTCCATTGGTGGAGTTGTCATTGAAGAAAATGTTGACCAAAAAAAAAGGTTTATACTGCCATATCTGACATACAATCCCATCCGCTCCTCCTCCCCCTCATGGACACCATAAAGCCAGTAGAGCGATACAGGCTCTCTTGGGCCTCTTCTTTTTAAATGCAATCTAAGTTTTGGTTCACTTCTTTTTAGATAAGTCAGTGCCTCTATATGTGGGATGGCGAAATACACTGCCCAAGTCGGACCATCACTGGATTTCGAAAGCTCTGTTTATATCATCCCATGGTGGGACAGTGCATTTGGACATAGATTGTATTGATCGTTTGTGGTGGTACCCTCCCCAACCAGCAGTCAACAGAAATATCAAACCATCCATTTCAAACTATTTCTCACATCCACTCTTCTTATGGATGCCACGAAAGTTGCTGAACATCAACCTGCATTGTCCACATGCAGACTGTACCAAGGAAGAGTTGAAATCTTCTGGAATTTACCAAAAAGTTCGCCAGGTAGTTGATATTGCTGGCATTTATAATATAGCCACAGAGTACCTGCAGTGCCCAAGTTGTTCAAGAAAAGTTACTGCCTGGAGTCATACCTTTAACACACCTGTTAAATAGCCGTTTAATAGCCAAAACTTCTTTTTAAAGGAACTGGAGGCAATCGAGAGGTTTTATGGGAGTCAGTCCAAATCTGAATAAAAACAACATATTGAGTTTCAGTATGTATTTAACATACAGATGCAATAACGCAGGTCCATGATCCTACGATTTATTTAATGACATTGTTTGGTCTGATAGACTAGACTCTGCTAGTTTTTGTTGTATAATTATTAAGTTTAATGCATATGATGCTTAAATGTCCTTATAAATTCTCCTCTTATGATCAAGTAGACTTTATTTGAATTACATGTAGAAGTGTTAGGTTAAAAGCAGCTACGCCATGCCATTGCACTTCGATAGAAACTGTTGCCTAATCCATTGTATATTTAAACCCTCTACCACCCTGTCATCCTCTTCATCCAAGGAATTATTTGTCTCGTATGTCTTTAACATGGCAAGTACTTCTTCTTCAACACAATGCCACAAAAGAGTTGAAGATGTAAACAGATGAACACCAACAAGAGAAGCGAAAGTGTCAGGTAGTTCACGTATAATTGGTTCGAGGAAAGGTTTAATTCCCATCATTTGTTTTTCCTTGGCGCAAAAGCATAGCCTTAAGTGCAAGACCTTCTGTAATGCACTCAAGTTCCATTATTTAGTGTTGACGTTTGTGCCAATTCAAAAAAGCAAGCTTTTCTTGTTTAACAAGATCTTGCTCTTCTAAGGATCGCTCAACTACTGCATTTAAGTTTATTAGCTTGTGTTTCATTGAGAATGACGCTCCATTGCTGGTGGTTTCGGGTAATAATTGCCATAGAAGGCTCTGGATTTTTAACAGTTTCAAATGAGATTGATTCTGTGAGAAGAATAGAAGGTCCATAAATAGTGTTGTATTCCAGGATGAGCTTCTCCATCGATGTTGTTGTTTTCTTCAGCTGCCTTCACAGCCGTATAGCCACCGCCTGGCCCCACTGGAAATAAACAATTTGGGACAAGTATAGATAGAGGAAGAAACAGCCAATAGCAGTAAAATAAATTAATAATTACAGAAAAAAAAATGGACCAATTTTTAAAAAAATTATTTGTTGTTATCGATTATAACTTGTAACTTAAATACAGCTCAAATTTAAGAACGACTCCATGTAAAGTTATTCTGACCATGGACACAATGTTAAAAGGACACCCTCGCCAAAGGAGTATGTACACCAAACTTATTTGAGACTATCAAAAAAAACTGTTCCTTTTTCTTTCTGACAGAAGTATTACAATTACTTATATATTTGGACAGGTATTCCTCCATATTTGTTTAAAACATTCGGGTATTTTTAAGAAATATTACAATGCATTATAGTTTTAACAAGGTTATTTGTTCACACAAGTAGCAGTGTGCCTCCATCATTTATATACTTATAAAACATTTTTACCAAAAAGGGGCTGGAGGCAATGTGAAACAATTATGAGTAAAAGTAACATCTTTAAATGCATCAATGCTCTAAATGGGACTTCATGTTCTGTCCAATATAATTACCGTTTATGAAATAGTTTGGGTCTGGAAAACATATAATACAAGATAGGTGCTCTCTACAGCTCATGTGTCGCCTGGTATGGCCTTGTCCCAAAATTAATAACCTTGAATCTAGAATATGACCATGACCTGTTCATATGGGTGTAGTCATATAACTACTGTCATGAAACGTGTAGGATGAACTATTACCAAAAAGGCGACACAGGTAAGGTATTTTAAAATAGTAGAAATAGACCGTTGTCTTACTAGCATATTTTCTGACACGTTCCAAAAGGAATACTCTGTTGGACACCAAAAACATGACATTTCATCTCCAGAGAATCGTTTTTCATAGGTTAAAATATTTTAACTATTAGAATATTTTTTTTTATCCACTTTTAAAAAAAAATAGTATTTTTTCAACATGACTTAACAAATTGCATTAAATAGCAATAAAAACCTTCATGGTTTTTTACATAAGAGTTTTACACCTTTGATGTGATGCACACATTTGCGTGTGGTCTATTTGTAAATTATGAGAAAGATATAAAATTCTTAAAATTGGTATGAAATAATAGAAAAAACAAAAAAAAATTACCCATTTATTGCAGATTTTCCGTCTATAAAAAAATGAAATATGGATAATCTTAAATTACCTTCCTTTAAAGAGGCACTACCTATATCTACGCGATTTTTAATGTAAAATATTAAATACTCAATATTACTGCATTTATATGTATACAAAGCTATTTTATGAGTATTCTAAGAAGAAACATGGTTCGTATTCCAGTTCTGTAAATTATTAATTATGATCAAAACAATATCTTGAATAAAATGCTGCCCAGCTTTTTATTCCTGCCGGAGAACTACGAGTTTTTACGATTTTCTCGGACATGCGCAATGCGATTCAGTTGAACGAAAACAAACTATTCGGGGCAGTTCCGATAGTAAACGAATCGATCGGAACTCTTCGCCAATCCGACGAGTAAGTTCCGATTGTAAACGAATAAGATCGGAAATCTCCGCAATCGGCTTGTCTAAAACAATTACGAATACAATTTCAAAAATCCGATCTTTTCAATCCTGTTTTTCCCAGCAAAACGCATATTACTTGGGGTGAAATTATTGCCATTTTCCTTTTTCATAGTCCTCTTTATAATTAAGTAAAGTTTTTATCAATTGGTGGACAAAAATATATAGGTAGAGCCTCTTTAAATTAAATATTGTTTGAAATTCAAGTAACTGTAATTCAGCGTTAATATTAAATATTTCGAAAATTTCTTTTGCAAACGCATTTGCAGTTGTAATGCAAGTAAAACATGACGTCAAAATAATTTTAACTGGCATATTTTATTCATTATATAACTATGTAAACAAAGATGGCCGCTGGCAGCCATGTTTAACTTAATCATGCTGATCATTTTAGAAAAAGTCCCATATCAATATCACTTATAGTTTTCAAGAAGTAGTCGCTACAAACTTGTATTTTAAAACTCTTTTTTTAGCTTTGGCGGCCATCTTGGAATTCACATCAACATGAATTTTTGCTAGGATCAACTAGACTTTATGGGCAACATTCCTGTAAAGTTTCATGAATATCCATCCAGTAGTTTCAGAGGAGTTGTCGCTACAAATAAAAGTTTACGGACAGACGGACGGACGATGCACCACGGCATAAGCATCGAGCTAAAAACTACTACCCTTCAAGAGTTGAAAGGGTTTCATGAAGTTATTTTCCATTTCAAGGGCCTTTTGAGGTTTACCCACAAGAGATTTTGCTGGTAATAAAACAAAACATTATGGCATGTGTAAGATGATAGCTAGAGACATTGACGAGGGAAAAAAGTTACACAAACAGATATTATACATACTATGTTATTATGTACACCTGTTACAAAACAACAACAGTGGATTTTATTTACAATGATCTAACCAACACAAGGATTGGCTCAGAGTGTTTTCACTCAGTCATTGACAACCATTCGTGAAATCTGCTCTGATGAATTATTATGAAACCAATTGTAACACACTTACTGAGACAATACTGTTGTTCTGAAAAATACACTACACTATGACAGCACTTAAAGATTTGATCGTACCTTTACATTTGTTACAGTTAAAAAAAATTTAGTCAAGATTTATTACATAATGTCGTTACCTCTCATTTGACCGGACATTTGACAACATACAAAGACAGCAAGAATGTTTTTACACACCACATCTATCTTGTATCGAATGACGGTGCATACCAAAAACTGTCTCACCGTTCGTAGACGGGTATTTTATGCACTAGGGAGGAATAAGTGTCAGATATGGCTGATCTTCGAAATTTTCGAAGCTTTTATTGTTGTAACATTCAAAACGATTTTGGTAATTTTTTTGGGTAAAAATCAGATGAAAAATGAACTAGTCACAGATTAACAATGCAAAGTATATAATTCTTCAACAAATCACTTGGGTCAAAAATCTCTCTGTTTCATTTTCCAATAAATGTAGTTTTCAAACTAGTCTAAGTTTTTATGAACATTAAGACTTGACAAGTGTGGTAAAGATCAGATGGAAAATGATGGTGCTAGAGTGGTGACAACCCTAAATGTAACATTTTCCACCAAATCAAGGGCAGTAACTCTGATGTGTACATGATATTGGCGGTTTTCAAACTCGTTCACGCTTTCAACAACTCTGGTTCAGTTTTGGTAAAGACAGGATGCCAAATGAATTGAATTGGATTTTATAGTCGCACCAACAGCTAAGGTCATATGGCGACTTTCCAGCTTCTACTGGTGGAGGAAGACCCCAGGTGCCCCTCCGATCAATTTTCGTGCACGGGCGGACACCTGGGTAGAACCACCGACGTTCCGCAAGCCAGCTGGATAGTGGTTGCCAAATGAAAGTTCTAGAGTGTTGACATCAAAAGGTCAATGGACGATGGACAGACAGATTGCATAAGCCGACAAGCCAATAGAGCTAAAAATTACACGTCATTTAAAAATGTTTACCTTTCTCATCCACTTTAACTATTTCTTTACAGTACGTAGTGCTGCAACAATGATTTGTCCGCCGCATGGGAGACTCTTTACAATATCCGATGTAGGTTCAACCCTGAAAATAAATTTATAAAAAAATAGAATAATTTTTTTTATTATTATTTTTTTGATTGATGGTAAGGAAGCTCATTCTGGCATCTGTTCAAATTAAGGCAATACTTCTTTAGCCTTCTCTAAAGAAACTAACATGCCAAATAACGTCAAAATTATACTACAAAACTGTTGATCAAAACTCTATCCACATTGTTTGGTCATATAATAAAGTGTGCTAAGTGAAAATAAAGGTTTATTCACGGTTTCTTAAAACATCCGAGATCGAATATGTGTAAAACAAACCGAGTTGGTTACTTTAAATTCGGCTCTCCAGTTTTGGAGTTTGGGTTGGCTGGTTAAAACTGTTTATATGGTGTCTAAGGTACGGATTCTCAAAATATTTAAGTTATATATATATCTCGTCATCCGTAAGTTCAGAAACGATTTACGTATGTTGGAAAATGCGGCTGTTGCTGGCGGGATAGCTACTTTAAGCCTAAGTAAACAGCTATACAAAAAAAAGATGATTTGAATAAAACCGGGAGAGGACCACGCGATGATGCATCCTGTGAAGTTTCATCGAATTCTAACTGGCAGTTCACAAGGTCGTTTAAAGAATTTTTTATTTTAGCAACAGCGGCCCTATCTGTTGAAAGATCAGGACGATTTACACAAATTTGAAAGGGGACCAGGTATTTGATCATGTCAGGATGCTTTCTATTCTGAGTGACGTCAATTCCTGGGACAGATACGGTATCAAACAATGATTTCTTAAATCTTTCCCTATTATTGGGTATCAATAGCATAGCCCTGGACTACTTTGGCATTGTAAAAAAAATGTATACAGGACTGGCCATGCATTAACCCTATACTTGTACCGAATTCACCTCGGGGCCCATGCTTGTCCCAAATTGTACGTAATCTGAATATTAAGGAGATTCAGTGGCTGAGTGGTCATCATACTTGGCTCTTGTCCCAGGTTCGGTCCAGATTCCACAATATGCTATCTTTCGGAGATGTAAAGCCATCGGACCGTCCAATGTGAAGGGAGGGAGCGAATTAATACCATGTTTACATTATAATAACTCGATGAAGATCAGTTTTCATATAGATTCATGTTATTATTAATTGATAGTAAACAAACATGAACTGACGAAGGCCGGAAGCGTCTGTAAATGTGTAAAATTTAATCAGAGCTGTAGATAATTTAAAATGCTATGATTCAAAGACAACTAGGACTAGTGAAAAAAAAATCCACTTGCCCTGATCAACTTTGTACTCGCCCTTAATTTTGAACAGGTATCGCCATCATATTTATGCTTACCGCTAGTGCTAGACAAGGTAAATCAGTGTCAATCAAGAACACTTTATTTTGATAAACAAACTACATGTAACATCATCAAAGTATCAAATAAATGACTAGATCCCATATAAGGTATGACTAGCTAGTCCACTATGTGTGGTTCAGGTTAACTGGCATTTATTTTTTTCCCTCAATAATGAATTCAATTACGATAATGAATTTAATATGTTAAATTACTATACCGAGTTTGTTTTTTTTAGTTTTTCAAATTTTTGCATAAAAGGTTTTAGAGTCGGGCCCTTAAAATAGGGTCGGTCGGTTTACCTGAACCACACATATTTTTTTATGTGACTTACAATAAGATATGACATCATTTTAACATTTCAAAAGCAACTGTTTATGTAAGTCACTGTGATAATACAACTGTGTAACCTCCAGTCTTTTCTCCTGCAAAACACGCTAGCATTTGGTACTATCATACTGCTTTTATTGCAGTTTTAATTTACCAGGTATGCAATTGTCTATTCGCGTTCTCTATTTGTATTTTTTCGTCATCTCCACCAACTCTCCTGCAAAAACATTCTATAGACATGTCTATTTTCTTCGATATTTTTACGGGAAAATGTTGTCATATCAAGTGTAATGGTCCGGTTACAGTGTTTTATTGATAAAAACTACTAGTTTAGCATTGGATAATTCGTTATTTCATGTTCAGGTGTATTTGAGTGCAATTTATTGGCTATTTATTTAGTTTTTAAGCAAACGCTTTGTGGAATTTCTTTGCCAGAATTAAAGGAAACAATAAAGACTTGATTTATTTTGCTACTAATGTCAAAAGTCACTCGACCAGAAGCAGTCTGTGAAATTAACTTTTGGACTTGGTTGCCCGAAGGCCCTTCGGGCAACCATTTCATCAACATTTGGTTGCCCGAAAGGAAAAGTGGTTGCCCAAAATGTTTCTTTTAAAAACTGAAGGCTTTATTACTCTAATGATATATGTAAACAAAGCAAAACATGATGTCTTCACAATATTTATTCATTATTCATTCTTTTGTACACAAAGAAAGAAGATTGTCTATGTCGTTCTCTGAAAAGTTTGTGGTACTTGGCTATCGCATGTACCGTTCTAAATTTAATAGCAAGTCGGGAATAATCTGCCTGTTTCAGCTTGTACAGGGCAGCAGCAGCAGGGCTTTCAGAAACATTGGGCACACATTTCTTTTCTGTAAAGCTAATTTTACATGTTTTTTTTACTGTTCATGTTTTTTTTTATAGTGTCAATCCAAATGCTAGAACACCCCTTTACAGGGGAACCATCAGTGTCTTATCCGGATTCTGTGCCCCAAGTGCCCTGCACTGCATTTTACCATTTAAGCTTTATTCACTGGTTTACCAGCACTGCTTAACCAGGAATGGCATCCGTCACGTAACGCAACATTGACATTTTGTGACAACCGGAAACATGTTTTATCCGACGCATGCGCTAAATTGGCATATTGATGTTTTTTTTATTCTTGTAACTTTCCGATGTTCTATCGATCGGAACTATTCGCAAATTTCCGTACTCGGTAAATGTGGATTCCCAAGTGACGGAATCGGACGAGGCAGTTCGATTGGTTGCTGTATACAACATAAAGAATTCGGCAAAATCCGAAAAAAAGAGGTCACGACGTGTTGTGACCTTCCATAGAGGGATACAATTAATTTATCAATTCCTCATAGCGTCACCTCAATGTAATCGTGTTTCGACTTTCATACTTGTTTTGACTGACAAATAGCTTTGCACTTTCAGAAATGTTGGTTGTCCGGACAACCAAGGTTGGAACACGTGGTTGCCTTGTTCGTAAATAAGTTGTCCCGGACAACCGCTAATTGCAGAAGGAAATATCCACTCGACTGGCCTGACAAGTCACTCGTCATGACGAGCGGAATTTTACATGCGTCTCAGAGTAAACAATTCTTTAAATGCATTATGGGTTAAACATATATGTACATAGTTTGTGTTTATATATATGTATAAGAATAAAATGCATTATTTACAAAAAAAAGAAGAAGAAAAAAAGCAAGTATCCTAGTTTACACCATAGATCTATAAAATTAAGAAATATCTGAACGTAAATCCTGGCAGTCTGCCGATTTAGTAACTTGTTCTCATATATATCACGAGGACATATATATATACGATTTACAATTTTTGCCTACACTTTTAATAGGGGATGTAGCTGCGAGAATCGTAGCTATTATGGTACATACAGCTCACTCGAAGTCTACACTTTACTCTTTCACGCCGAGTGAGGAATTTACAAATCGCGTTTCGATGATTAAACTACTCGGAGTGGGAATCAGCTACGCGAAAAGTTCTTGGGGTAATTACGCCACAATACTTAGCGTAGACAAACTCGGAGTTCGCCGAGTCGAAACTGCACAGGTAAAAGGTTCAACTTTTTCTAATTGCAGTCATTTTAATGCATAATTATTCAATAACTTTAGAAGAAATAAAAGCAGAATTGAACTGAATTGGGGTTTTACGGCGCACCAACACAAGAAAGGTTATATGGCGCCAAACAGGGATGAACATGCCAGGCGCATCCTCCATTTACATCTAGATAAAATATGGAGAATGGGCCTAGAACCATGTAACCTGCAGAAATCGAAGAAGAAGACAATTTTACTTGTGTTTTGGAGAAGCGGATGTGGTAAAATTTGAATGCACGGATTATGTATACTGGGTCACGACTTATATGGCGGTTCCTATTACCGGCTTCGCGGTGGATGAACATAATTTCAATCGGTAATTATTATACTGGAAATTATAATTATATTTTTAAATAATCGTTATTTGTAACAAGTTTTTACTATTCTGCTGTTTATTATTAATACATCGATGGGTTCTGTAGTCAGAAAAAAAAACAAGTCATAAACCCATTGTTAGTGACGTCTTGTTAAAAGGTACATACATGGCCAAGGATTATGGGTATTTATGACGGTAGAACACGAAATAACTTTTGGACAACAGAAACGAACAAAATTTGTGATTAAATGCATTAAAAACGAAATTTATTCGTTGTATTTATCAGTCGTGTCAACTTTGCACAGAAAAGATGCACTCGGCGTCTCATTGTTTGTACTTTTTCTGGTGATTGCCTTTTTCAAGCACGCTGTCAGAAAACTTCCCCCGAAAAGTTGTCGGAAAATTTAGATTTTTTCCCAATAATAAATCACCACAGGTGTGCACTTATGGTTAATTGGATTCTACATGGAGCAACTCGGAGTTTCATCACGAGTGACTCGACAATGGAGTACTTTCGCCGCTTGGATTCGCGCGGCACTCGATACGACCAAACTCGGCGAATTGAGTAAAGTGTGGGTTTCACGTGAGCTGTACTGTATACCACAGAGCTACGAAGCGATCCTTTATAGAATTTTTAGGTATCAGGGTCGACCCCATCAAGACAGGTTTCTGAAGAAATCAAGCAATGTCTGCATAAATGAATGGTGTTTTACGGCCGTTGACACATAAATAGGTCATATTGCACGCAAAAACATGAAGGAATGAAGTAGTAATTAAAAATAATGTAAACGTATAAAGATAAAACTATCTACAAATAAGGGATGATATGGTAGCAATATAAACTATGTATATTATATGTAAATCAACAAATGCCCGCCAACGGGCTTGTAAACAAGTTAATATATATATAGGAAAATATTATATTGATTTATAAAGTCTGATATCTTTAAGGAAATCTAAAACAAGACTAAAATCTATAGTATCAAATAACTCTTTCAAAGTATTAACTGTGTAGTATCTTTGTTGCATAGGATCAAAGTCTACACATTCCAACAAAACAGGGTATACATTCAGGCAACTGCTCACCTTGTAATAAATATGAATGAGTACAGTGTGTATGCCCTATCCTGACCCTGGCTAGGACAACTTCCTCTCTATGAATGGGTCTACTAGAAGGACGCCATTCTCCGAGTAACGGTTTAATGGAATGGAATGTCTGCATAAACATGAGCACCCGCCATACATGTATTTAAATAGATTAAAGCTTAAATACCATGTGTGCATGCATAAAACTCACCAAACAGAAGAATACCTCGTCGATCATAGGCATTTTCATAAGACTGTCCATGTTTTAGCAGACATTTTCTGGAATGTTTACATTTCGACATATCGCGCTCGCGCTAACACGTATTCGCACATATTTGGAAACTTAAACCCGCCCACAGCTGACACAAATCGACAATGTTAACAGGAAAGCATCAGGTGTATGAGTAGGAGGAGTGAAGTTTCCAAATAGGGACCGAGACGTCAAGCGACGAGATTGGTGTGAATGTAAACAATAAAAATGTCCGACCTCCGACCACTAACAGTGGTCTTCGAGCACTGACAATATCGGCATGTCCACTGACAATATCGGCATGTCCACTGACAATATCGGCATGTCTTTCCTCTCTTTTGCATGCAGTTGTGGTATTTAAGTTTTGTTCTATTGAAATACGGTGGTTGTTTATGCAGCAACAACATGCACGAGATGTAACCATTTTATTTATGAAAATCTAATGATATCCGAATTTACCCTTCTGTCCGGGATTAATACCCAAATTGACTACTGAGTTGGGGCAATTTTCGTCTAATCTCGGACAGAAGGATAAATTCGGCTGCTCACGTCAAAAAAACCTCAGCTGATCTAAATACTACAGCTCTGAATGTATATGATCATAACTGAACTGATCGTGTCAAGTATGCCTATAAGTTCAAGAAGACGATGCAATCCCAACTGTCACAGCTAAAATTACACAAATTATGGTAAAAACAATGATTCCATATATGCATACAGACCTTGACCTTGTATTCCCTTATTGACATTGCCAATGTGGTTGTTTTCCGACGTGGACGTTTGTGCCAATAGCACTGGCAGGATATGGTCTTCTTTAATCTTTTTCTCCGATCCTCCTCTAATAATGTATGTCCGAGTTGACTATTCTTGGTCGAATTACACGCATTTTTTTTAGTTCAACATGGCGGCTGCTGAGGTTAGTGGCCGACATGCGCACGCGCGAAATGGAGCCATTTGATTGGCTGTCCGACAACCTCTCCAAACTGTCCCTTATTACCTTATCCGACTAGATAATAGCGTACCTCAGGGGATAAAGGGCGTCCCTTATTACTGCTGTAAGCAGCCTCATAACCTTCATAACTTCCTACTACCAGTAGATAATAGTAACCGGAACGGGTGCATATTCTTTCAAGGTTTATTAAAATCAAGGTTTATTTATTGGCAAATGCTGGTTAGCGGTAGATGACGATTTTTATTTTGAGTGTTTGTAAAAAGGGGCGTTACCATTAAGTTAAGCGTACTAGAGTTTCGAGTGATTTCTTTTGTATTTATTTCGAAGATGTCATTAATAAAAGGGAATATATATAAAATACATTATACATGCACACAATTTCGATTGTTTTGTGTGAAGGGGGTGGGGTTGGTGGTGGTTGGTGAGTGAGTGGGTGGTGGTGGGGGGAGGGGGGGCGGGGGGGCGGGTTGATTGTTTACCTTTCTTTTTTTCTAAATGTGTATTGATTTATAGAAATATAATATTATTAAAATACTCTGGTGTAACCACAGACCTAACCTTATTATTAGTAAGTGCAACTGGTCTGTGGTTTATCTAACTTCTTTTCTTTTTTTACGTTTTCAATTATTAATGTCTCAATTCACACTCATTTTTTTTTATTGAATTGTTTTTTTATATATTACTTAATAGCACATTTTTAAAATACTAACATCCGTCTAAGTGGAATTTTTAAATATCTTGTAACATGACACAGTAACTCGCAACACCGAATGAGATAATTTTGTATAAAAAAATAATATCACATGAAAAACTTGTAATTAAACACGTAAGTGGGTTTTAGCAGTGCAGATACATCAGTTTAGCATTAGTTAGATTTTCCTAATATTGTCATATTAAAACGGCATTACAAATCAATTTGTTACTATGATAATTTGTTAAATAAAAATGACACTTATGCGTGTGTTTTTTGACAAATCCGAATGAACATAATCTATTTCTTATGTGTTTAGTTTCATAGATTTATATAATATAAATAAAATTGAAAAATAATAATATTACACAATCATGGTATATATTTGATGTCAACACACCACGGGTGGCCAGTGTTTGCCAGTGATTTATGGCCTCTTTGATCTAAACGAACATCCTGCTTAGGACGGCCAATTAGCCACAGGGCACCGTGTAATTATGATTGGAGAAACCCTTTATATCTTTTGATCGCAATAAACAACTGCCATAAAACCCTGCGTAAAGGGGTCATTTCACCAAGGATTGTTTTTTTCCAATCGGCCCGATCTGGACCAGATTGTTCCCGATCAATCAATTTTTTGATCTGCGGGATTGTCGTCCTGAATCGCCTCCAATCGCCCCCTTTTTTTGACCCGATTGAGTCCCGACCAATGGACCATGGCGGGGGGACGATTCTCGGACGTTCCTCGCGCGATCGACACGTTTCCGGGGCGCAAGTATGCGAAAGTTCGCACAAGTACCCGCAGGTACACGGCAAAGGCCCGGCAAAGGCCCGGTAGAGACCCGCTTCTCGCGCGCAAAGTGAGCGATCTTCGCGCGTTGTTCGGCCGAGAGAGGCCGAAAATGGGCGATCCCGGCTCGAGAGAGGACGCTTTCGGCCGATTTCCGCCGTTCTTCCGCCGTTCTTCGCGCGAGAGTGGCCGAATGTAGGCGTATGTTGACGCAGGTAGCCGAAAGTAAACGGTCTTCGGACGATTTAAACGATCTTCGGACGTTCTTCGGCCGACCAAATTTGCCTAGATCGGACGGAGATCGGTGTTTTTAAAGTCCCGACTATATGTAGCTCTACAACTTCGTTCTGCCATAGCACAGCAAAATGTTATTACATTAGGAAATATGCTGAGGAGGAAGCCAAGGACCAAGAGAAAATATGCCAAAAAGAAGTAATTTTTTGTGACTTTTTAAAGGGTTTTCAAGTGTGTTTTGTTTCAGTACCTGTTCTGAGAAAAGTGTGCAGTTTTTATTTTATATTTGGGTATAATTCTCTGGCATTGGTATTAATTTGTAAATTTATTATTATTTATAATAATTTTGAGTAAATATATGTCTTGCTGTTGTATTTAGTAACAATTAATTCTTTGTGACATTTTAAAGGATTTTTACATGTGTTTTGTTTCATTAAAACATTTGGGTTTTAATTCTCTGGCATTGATATTGTTCTGTATAAATTTCTTATCATTTACAATAATTTTGTTTAAATATCTCCCTAGCTGTTGTATTTAATAACAATTATTATTACTATGTTCCAGGTTTTGGTGTACTCCATGGCTGGGTGATGACAGAAGGCTACACTACGGCCACTACGATGCACTGATGCAAGAGATGAGGGTCGGTGATTCTGCTGCTTTCCGAAACTTTCTGCGCATGCCTCCAGAGATGTTTGATGAGATGCTGGCTCGGGTTGGTCCACGTATACAGAAGATGGACACCAACTACAGGCTGGCGATAGATCCTGGGGTGAAGCTGGCCGCCACCTTTCGATACCTGGGGACTGGTGAGAGCTACCCGACCGTGTCCTATTCCTTCAGAGTGTCACGCCATACAGTTGCTGCCTTCATTCCTATTGTGACCGAGGCCATTGTAGAAGAGTACAGAGATGAAGTTCTCCCCTGTCCTGTAACTGCTGAAGAATGGAAACAGATCGCTGATGAATTTGAGAAGTGATGGAATGTGCCACACGCCCTTGGAGCTCTGGATGGTAAGCATTGCGCAATCAAGAAACCTCCTAACAGTGGGTCGCTGTACTACAACTACAAGAAGTTCTGCTCTGTGGTGCTGATGGCTCTGGTCGCCGCCAACTTTGTAAATAACTTTGTAAATGACTTTGTAAATAATAACTTTGTAAACTAAAATAACTTTGTACTTTGGAAAATAAAGCCCATACACTTCCAAGAAAACAGTGACAAAATGAAATTAAAAAAAACACAAGTTCACTAACTAAATTGAAACTATAAATTTGGCTTCAATTAGTTAGTGAACTTGTGTTGTTTTTTTTATTTCATTTGAAACACATTTTTTAATTGAACAAAGACATTTGATATACATTTTCAAAAGTTTAATAATAAACCACAAAATAATTTAATAACATATTTGCAATATTTACATTATTTACATAAAGTCTCTTTTGTAATCCAAATCCAATGTTTGTTAAAATAATCCAAATGTCAGACAGAATGTTTATATCACTACTGGTCATCAGAGGGCGGCTGGTCAGAGGAGGCATCAGGCTGCTTGTCATCAGAGGAGGAGGCACCAGGCTGTTGGTCAGGCTGTTGGACGTCGAGAACTTGGTCTACCACGCTGCCCTGGGAGTTTCGGTTCTGGTTGAGCAAGGAACTGAACGAAGCGTTGAAGCTCATCTGATCAAGGCTTCCCCCCTGGGAAGGCAGCTGCGGCGTGTTCAGAGTGGCGTAGTTCGGTGTCCTAAACGGTGGGCAGCTGGGTGACCTGTGTGATGATCTGGTGACGGTCTGTGCAGGAAACGTGCGCTGCACCCACTCGGTGTCCATGGAATTCCAGGGAGACACTCCGGGATACGTCTGGGTGCCCCACTGGCTAGGGGGAGGCTGCCACTGGCACTGGTCCTGTTGCTGCTGGACAGTAGCCAGAAGGCGACCGTACGGGTTGTGGACATGCTGCTGCTGCTGTTGCTGAGGCTGCTGCTGCTGACCCTGACGTTCGGCGGCGTTAGCTGCATCATTCTCCGTTACCATCTCGTCGCAGAGCAGGAATAATCTGGTCCTGTAACGTTTCCAGATCTCTGGGCGTACCTCGTTGAACTGGCTGGACAGGTAGCCGCACAGGTGATACTTGTCTAGGCTGGTGGTGGGCCGTAGAGTCTGCAGCAGGTCCCTGGAGAGCTGGTTTAACTCGTTGCTCTGCTCCCTCTGGGACTGC
Organism: Cyrtodaria siliqua; assembly: GCA_037043455.1. Lineage (NCBI taxonomy): Eukaryota > Metazoa > Mollusca > Bivalvia > Adapedonta > Hiatellidae > Cyrtodaria > Cyrtodaria siliqua. Next base: position 66,047 of record JAWPHD010008254.1, read on the forward strand.
ATCTCGTCGATGGCGCGCTTAGTAGAGTCGTCGGCGGCCGGAGCTGGCCTCTTCTTGCCCCTGCGGACGGTCGTAGGTGTCTCGGTGTGGGACGGGCGTGGCAGCGAAGAAGACTCCGACGTTGGTTGAGAGGGTGGGATGTCAGGCATCTCCGGAACGTCCAGGATGAAGTCGTCATCTGGTTCAGGGATCACCTTTACGGAGGTCGAGGTAGAGGCCGCGGCCAGGGGCGCTCAAGCTGCAGCTGTCGCCTTCGCCTTCAGAGAGACAGTGTTCCTCCTGGAAACCTCTATCATGTGGGGGATCAGGAAGGAGAAGTTGTCCAGGATCCATCTGAAAAGACACAAATTAAAAGAAATATTATATAAACAGTAAAAAAATATTTCCACACATAATAAACATGTATTATATTAATGTGGTATGACTGTACTGTCATAGACAAACACCAATTAATAGATTATTATGAAAAATAAAATAATTAAAACACTACAGAAATTAAAACAACTATTTGTACCAAATGTTTGCAAAAATCATAATAATGTCATAATAATATTTGACTGTACTGTCACATAAAAACAGATTTTACAGAAATTAAGAATAATATTAACTCTATGTATTATGTTTAAAAAATAAACAACATTATTACAAAGCCATGCATTACTTTGGCATTATTAAAATAAAATGTCAAAACATACGTTAAAATCATTTTAAAATAAATTATTATACATTTCAACAGTTAACATTACTGCAACATATGAAAGACAACATGACAAATAAAACTGGCAAGCTGAAATAAAAATGTTATTAATAAAATTATTAAATAATTGTAGATACTTACTGGTCTCTATCTATCTATCTATCTATCATCACATCCACCTGGGTCCTCCACAGCTCATCCCTGACCGTCTTGTTCAGCCAATCCCTCTTGGACTTGTCGTAGAGGCAGGGGTTCTGTTGGATGAAGTCCACCATCTTCTTCTCTTCAGTGGCAGACATGTTGACAGTCTTCCTTGCCTTCTTTGCCTTCTTCTGGGGATCTGTCTCTTCTTCGTCGAGGGGAGACAGACCTCGAGCGGCAGGAACCTCGGCAGGAACCTCGGGAGGAACGTCGGCAGGAACCTCCGAGTCTGTGTCAGAAACCGGCGGCGTTGGTGATCGTGCAGGCCTGGTACTGGCCTTCTTCCCCTTGGAGGCAGTCTTTTGTCCCCTGGGCATAGCGTTGGTCCGTAGAGCGTCGAATTGTAGAGGTGTTGCGTGGTCGGTGTCGAAGCGGGTTATGGTCTGCTGTGTGTGTGTGTGTGTATGTGTGTATTTCTAAGGATTATAGTCCCTCCCTCGGGGCTTAACCGGCTACTCTCGGCTACTCTCGGCTACCCTCAGCTACTCTCGCGCGAAGAGCGGGCGAAGATCTGATTGATCGTTTACTCTCGGCCGCGGATCGCCCTTAATCTGGCTATTTTGGTACACGTCAGCACGGAAGTCGACTACCTGCGGGGGTGATCGGGCACTTACGGGCACTTACGGGCACATGCGGGTCGGTCGTCCGAGGATCTGGTGAGGGTCGGGTGCATACACTCTGCCGACACTACGCACGACCCTCGGTAGAGAGCTGCAGAGGCTATACGAAAGCTCCAGAGGGCGGGCGAGACAAGGGGACCTTCAGGGGACCCTTGGGCGACCAAGACGACCCCGGGCCGACGGTTTTTAATCGGCTACTGTTTTTCAACATTTTTAAAAACAGTAGCCGATCACTTTTTCGGTACCCGACCCTCGGAGGACTGAGGCGATCGCGCCAGATCTTCCCCCGAATGTATAGGGTAGTGCGGGACAGTGCTCGCACGTTCCCGATTATTTTCGCAAAAATGCGGCCGATCGACCAGAAAAAGGATCGGGTACTCTCGGGACCAAAACAATCCTTGGTGAAATGACCCCTTAAGCGCCGCTTCAGTTAACTGTTTTTTGCATGATTATATATCTATGTAGGTCATATGGGTTTGAGACCTTATAGTAAAAAATACTATCTCCAGGACGCTTATGGTGAAATGCATTGGAAAGCGCTTAATTGATACAGACATTAAAAGTTGTTGTTCGTTGTTCAACTGCTGGAAAGGATATTTAATTAACCGAAAGAGCTCCAACACAGATGGGTTGACTAAGAGTTTTTAAAACATAATTAAACGTTTACATAAACAAAAAGTGTACCACTACATTCTTTAATCATATTTCTCGACAGCGAGGGTTTTTTATTGGAGGAATTAACTAAAATTAAAAAATCTAAAGCGGATTCCTACAGCATCGTCGTTGGCTAGAATCGGCCATGTATGACCGTTTTGATCGGCACTCTATGTCGTCTTTAAGACAAAATATTAGATAAAATTAAGGGTTTTACATAACAAAAAGTGTACCACTACATCCGTCATTCATATTTCTTGACAACGAGCTGTCTATTTCCTAGGAATTAACTAAAACAAAAAAATGTATAGCGAAGTCAAACAAGATGGCATTTCATAGTCATTGGCTAGAATCGGCATGTATGGTCGTTTTGTGCGATATCTATGCAGTTGTTAAGACAAATTATTAGACAAAATTAAGGTTTTTGCATAACAAAAAGTGTACCACTACATTCTTCAATCATATTTCTCGACAGCGAGCTGTCTATTTTCTAGGAATTAAATAAAACAAACAAATGAATAGAGAAGTACAAAAGGGTGCATTTAATCGGCATTAACTAGAATAGGCCTTGCTTGTCGATATCTATGCAGTCTTTAACACAAATTATTAGATAAAATAAAGGAGTTTTGCATAAAAAAGTGGACCACTACATTTTACAATCACAGTTTTCGACGGCGAGCTGTTTATTTTTGAGGAATTAATTAAAACAAACAAATGTATAGCGGATTTGCGCCATCTCGACATCTCTGATAAACAATACTTTAACGAACAACAGTTTGTGAATTTTATATCAATCAATTCAGTGTAAAGTAATGAAAATATACCCAAAATGTCAATATCAACTATTAGTAATATAACAACAAACAAGTTCTGTGAAGTATGATGACCTAATAATGCAAAACAGTCAAATATCTTACAATTTCACAAAGCAGAGCACTTCACCGATGGAAACAAAATGGCGGATATTCAGAAAAGTTTACCGCTAAAACGAGGTTCCTTCCAATTCTCGAAGCCATACGAGATTTCAGTCAGCTGCGCTATATCTCCATTACGGGTCACCATTCACTCTCTTATTACTTCACTGGTTTTATCAAGTTCAAAATTGTTTCAATTCCGCCAATGAGACCTTGTTTGTCCGGGTACGTTTCTGTATATTTGAGGGCCGTTCTGGAATTCAAAGATTTTCGGGTTTGTTTCTCATTCTGTATACATAAATGTACCCCGGGTACCTTTCTGTAGTACCCGATACGACAATGACCCCCATCAGCGTACAGCAATCCTAAACATATTTGCCGTGGGCACAAGTGGCGTTTTTATGGAAATTTAAACTGAAATATTTTGCATTAAAGAAAGGGTAAACCTTGTGATTTTCTTCAAGTAGGCGATCGTTGCACTGTATCCTCAACACAGCGGACCGATTTCACGTTGTCGGAATCACGGGCATAGGGCGTCGATTATCAGATGGACCGCCGTGCCTGCATAGATCTCAAACGTGTTCATTTTAATAATTGCCAACCCTTAGACTATCAATTTTTATTGAACGTCCTCAGGATAACAAATGACCTCGCCTCTGGGGTCCAACGTGTGTATACAGTGAGTTTACATGTTTTACACAAACTTAGAAAAAAAGAATACATTTACAATAAACTTCGTTTAAACCAATGTCGCATCAGCTTTTACTTTAGGCAGGCGTCAAGGGTCATGGGGGATAGCAGCACTTATCTAGCACTTCGGATACCTTTTGTGAGTTTCTGCCAAATGACTACATATAAGCATAGGCCAAATAGAAAGATGCGATATTTATGTTGACTCCACTGATTCCATGAATTTAAAATGTCCATGTCATCGTGCGTACACCGAGTTGCATACCACCCTAGGTTTGCAACTCTATAAAGGTAATCAAACAACGAAAACGAGATAAAATGTTCACAGAACCTAAGGTTTTTCTCATAAGCTAAACCACTTCGAAAATTTAAATATGTTACAAAAATGGTATCTGTGCCTGTTGCGGAAACGTACCCCTCCATGAAACAGACTATTGAATATTCAACTAAGTTTCAGCATTGTATAGGATGTAATTTGTGAAAATACTGTTACTGTCCTATGGATGAGTTATATTTGTTTGGTCTGACAGGTCAGACTCTGTCTTTTAAGTTTAACCACAGAGCAGTGTATACAAACTCCCGATTTCAACAGGTACCCACAGTTTGTTACGGTCTGAGCAATTTGTTTTGGTCCATTTCAGAAATATAATACTCCAAGACTATAGTTTGAGTTCATGGTGTTGTTGCTTAGGCTGCATGTAACCTATACGGCACCCGACCTAGATCTTAAACAACGTCAATCTACCATTTCAGCCGAAGATCTGTGAAATCATTTTTTTGTTGACTGCATACAGTGACATTTATAGCACCATGAATCATATCGTTATCTATAAACGATCCTCGCAATATTTAACAATCAAGAAATATACCACAGTAAACAAAACCATTGCCATTTCTTTATACTGGTTCCCGGCCAGGTTGTAGAAACTTGCAACTTATCTTCAACGCTTCATTTTTTTGTAGCTGATACATACATTACATATATCTCTTATTTATTGTACATGAATGCTGAGACTACTAAGGGATATTAAACAATTTGGAAAAAATATTGCACATTCAGAATACGATTTCAAGTAGACATTTATCCCAGGACATGTACGGCGTTTATGATGGGCCAATGGTCAAAGTCGACCCTAAGGAGTTGTATCACGGGTAAAAGTCATATACCTGGACGCTTGTGATGAGTACAGGTCGCACCACAGGGCATACATGGCGAGTCGCATTCATAGATATATTGACGCGTGTGACGGGTAAAGTTCACACCACAGGACATGTATGGCGAGTCGTAATCATACACATGGACGCGTATGACGGGTAAAGGGCACAGCCTTAGACGTGTGTGAAGGGTAAATGACATACCAAAGAACTTGTATGGTTGATCGAAGTCATTAGCCTGGGCGTGTTTGATGAGTAAAGGCCATACCCGTGGACGTATCTGACGGGTAGATGGTTTACCCCTGGACGTGAGTGACGGGTAAAGGTCATAACACAAGACTCGTATGGCGTGTAGAAGTCATAACCTTGGACGTCTGTGATGGATAAAGGTTATACCCCTGGACGTGTGTGACTGATAAACAGCATACCCCTGGACGTGTGTGATGGTTAAAGTTCATAGTATCTGACTTATATGGCGGGTCGAAGTCACCCAAAGACGTGTATATGATATCGAATTTATTCCACAGGACTTATAAGGCGAGTCGAAGCCATACCCCAGGACGTGCATACCGTATCGAATTCATACCACATAATTAAATGGCAGGTCTAATTCATATCATCTGACTTGTATGGTGGGTTGAAGTCATACCCTAGGACTTGTATGTCGGGTCAAATTCTTACCAAAATACTTAAATGGCGGGTCGAAGTCATACCATAAAACTTGTCATACCCCAGGAGTTGTATGGCAGGTCGAAGTCATACCCCAGGTCTTGTATGGTAGGTCGAAGTCATACCCCAGGACTTGTATGGTAGGTCGAAGTCATACCACAGGACTTGTATGGTAGGTCGAAGTCATACCCAGGGACTTGTATGGTAGGTCGAAGTCATACCCCAGGACTTGTATGGCGGGTCGAAGACATACCCAAGGACTTGTATGGTGGGTCGAAGTCATACCCCAGGACATGTATGGCATGTGGTCGAAGTCATACACCAGGACTTTTATGGAGGATCGATTTTATACCCCGGGACATGTACGACATCTGGGCGAGGACATACCCTAGATTGTGTATGGCAAGTCGAAGTCATACCCCAGAACTTTTATGGCGGGTCAAATTTATACCACAGGACTTAATGGAGTGTCGAAGTCACACCACAATACTTGTATGGCGGGTTGAAGTCATACCACGGACAATGTATGTCGAGTCAAATTCCTACCCCAGGACATGCATGGTCGGTGGAAGTCATACCACAGGACTTGTATGTTGGGTCGAAGTAATACCACAGGACTTGTATGGTGGGTCGAATTCATACCCCAGGACGTGTATGGCGTGCCGAGGTCGTACCACATGCCTTGTATAGTAGGTCGAATTATTCATACCCTGTATGAACCTGTATGTCGGGTCAAATTCATACCAAAATACTTAAATAACGAGTCGAAGTCATACCGCAAAGCTTGCAAATGGTGGGTCGAAGTCATACCCCAGGAGTTGTATGGTAGGTCGAAATAATACTACAGGATTGTATGGCGGGTCGAAGTCAAACCACATGACTTACATGCGGTTCGAATTCAAACCACAGGACTTGTATGGATTGTCAAAGTCATACCCCATGCATTGTATGACGTGTCGAAGTCATACCCCAGGACTAGTATGGTAAGTCGAAGTCATAACACAGGACTTGTATGGCGTGTGGTCGAAGTCACACCACATGATTTGTATGGCGTGTGGTCGACGTCATCCCGCAGGACTTGTATGGCATTCGAAGTCATATCACAGAAATTGTATGGAGGTTCGAAATCATGCCCCAGGACATGTATGGCATGTGGTCAAAGTACTTTTATGGAGGGTCCATTTTATACTCCGGGACATGTATGACATGTGGGCGAAGACATACCGTAGAACGTGTAATGTAAGTCGAAGTCTTACCCCAGAACTTGTATGGCAAGTCGAAGTCATACCCCAGAACTTGTATGTCGGGTCAAATTCATACCACAGTACCTAATGGAGTGTCGAAGTCACACCACATATTTGTATGGCGGGTCGAAGTCATACCACGGACAATGTATGTCGAATCCAAGTCATACCCCAGGACATGCATGGTGGGTGAATGTCATACCACATGACTTGTATAGTGGGGCGAAGTCTTACCACAGGACTTGTATGGTGGGTCGAAGTCATACCCAAGGACTTGTATGGCGTGTCGAAGTCATACACCAGGACTTGCAAGGTGGGTCAAAGTCATACTCCATAACTTTTATGGCATGTCCAAGTCATACCTCAGGACTTGTATGGTGGGTCGAAGTCATACCCCAGGACTTGTATGGCGTGTCGAAGTCATACCCCAGGACGTGTATGGTTGGTCGAAGTCATACCTCAGGACTTGTATGGTGGGTTGAAGTCATTCCACAGGATTTGTATGGTGGGTCGAAGTCATACCCCAGGATTTGTATGGCGTGTCGAAGTCATACCACAGGACGTGTATGGTTGGTCGAAGTCATACCACAGGAATTGTATGGCGTGTGGTCGAAGCATACCACAGGACTTGTATGGAGATTCGAAATCATACCCCAGGATTTGTATGGCGGGTCGTAGTCATAACACATGACCTGTATCACTCTGTCTAACCTGGAACGCGTCATATACGTTAATACATGTTAATGAGGTAAGAAAACCATTTATTAATGTAGATATTTCCAAGTTGTTAAGTTAAGATAAGTAGCGTACGAGCCGGAAAGGATTGGAGTTTTAATATCATTTTAGACGAGAATCCTCTACCCTTTTTCAATCATTCGTGAGAATGGACGACTTTCGTCGTTTTCGGATGAACAGGTCACGTATAAAACCCAAAAGAATCGTATTGTGTCGTTGCGTAATGTTTAATAAGAAGAAATTATGATGCGAGTTTGTAATTGAACAAAAGTTATAGAAATGTATAATGTCAACATATTTCACGTAACGAAAAGAAAATGGAAAAGAAAAACACACACTTGGAATTGGACTATCGAAATCTATAGTCGAAGATATTTCCTTTCTACAAATAAGTTTCGCACACCTAGTAAAAGACGCGTAACACCAAAAGAAAGTACGAAGTACAATTTTTTTCGAAAACAACTGATCGATGTCAACAGGAAATACCGATAATGGAACGTTAGACGAACAGAAAATTCAACGTTAGACCGTATGTGACGCGTACTAGGTTAGACAGGGGATGTATAGCGTATCGGATTCATACCACAGGCCATATATGGCGTGTCGAAGTCATACCCCATGACGTTTATAGCGTATCGAATTCATACCACAGGACGTGTATAGCGTATCGGATTCATACCACAGGACATATATGGCGGGTCGAAGTCATATCCCATGACGTTTATAGCGTATCGAATTCATGCCACAGGACGTGTATAGCGTATCGGATTCATTCCACAGGACATATATGGCGAAGTCATACCGCATGACGTGTATAGCGTATCTAATTCATACCACAGGACGTGTATAGCGTATCGGATTCATTCCACAGGACATACACTTCTCAAAACTGCTAACTACACCGCTACGTTTTGGGTTATATATATCGATGGGTTGAATGTTTTTCAATAAAATAAAAAGGAAATACCAATTCAATCATTTTTACATCATTTCATTTTATTTTTTTCATGGGCAATGCTAGAACTAAACCACAATAAGCAATTACAAACGACCCATGTAAACACTAAAGTCACACTTTTCATTTCTTGTTCATAAAAGTGTGACTTTAGTGTTTACATGGGTCGTTTGTAATTGCTTATTGTGGTTTAGTTCTAGCATTGCCCATGAAAAAAATAAAATGAAATGATGTAAAAATGATTGAATTGGTATTTCCTTTTTATTTTATTGAAAAACATTCAACCCATCGATATATATAACCCAAAACGTGAGCGGTGTAGTTAGCAGTTTTGAGAAGTGTATATGGCGAAGTCATACCGCATGACGTGTATAGCGTATCGAATTCATATCACAGGACTTGTATGTCGCATCGGATTCATACCACAGGACTTATATGACGTGTCGAAGTCATACCACAGGACTTGTGTGTCGTATCGAATTCATACCACAGAACTTATATGACGTGTCGAAGTCATACCCCAAGATGTGTCGACGTCATACCCCAGGAGTTGGAGTTTAGATTACTGTTCACATAATCCCCATAACAAGCAGAATTTATGTCATTGGCCATTCCAATGGGAGAAACATAATAACCGATTTACATACAATACACGAGATGTAGAGTCTAAGATTTACCTACAATGCACGAGATGTTCACCTACAATGCACGAGATGTAGCGTCTAAGATTTACATACATTACCTACAATGCACGAGATGTAGCGTCTAAGATTTACATACATTACCTACAATGCACGAGAAGTAACGTGTAAGATTTACCTACATTACCTACAATGCACCAGAAGTAGCGTCTAAGATTTACCTACATTACCTACAATGCACGAGAAGTAACGTGTAAGATTTACCTACAATGCACGAGAGGTAGCGTCTAATATTTACCTACAATGCACGAGATGTTTACCTCCAATGCAGGAGATGTAGCGTGTAAGATTTACCTACAATGCACGAGAGGTAGCGTCTAATATTTACCTACAATGCACGAGATGTTTACCTCCAATGCACGAGATGTAGCGTGTAAGATTTACCTACATTACTTCCAATGCACGAGATGTAGCGTCTAAGATTTACCTACATTACCTACAATGCACGAGAAGTAGCGTGTAAGATTTACCTACATTACCTACAATGCACGAGAAGTAGCGTCTAAGATTTACCTACATTACCTACAATGCACGAGAGGTAGCGTGTAAGATTTACCTACATTACCTACAATGCAAGAGAAGAAGCGTGTAAGATTTACCTACATTACCTACAATGCACGAGAAGTAACGTGTAAGATTTACCTACAATGCACGAGAGGTAGCGTCTAATATTTACCTACAATGCACGAGATGTTTACCTCCAATGCACGAGATGTAGCGTCTAAGATTTCCCTACATTACCTACAATGCACGAGAAGTAGCGTGTAAGATTTACCTACATTTCCTACAATGCGCGAGAAGTAGCGTCTAAGATTTACCTACATTACCTACAATGCATGAGAGGTAGCGTGTAAGATTTACCTACATTACCTACAATGCACGAGAAGTAGCGTGTAAGATTTACCTACATTACCTACAATGCACGAGAAGTAACGTGTAAGATTTACCTACAATGCACGAGAGGTAGCGTCTAATATTTACCTACAATGCACGAGATGTTTACCTCCAATGCACGAGATGTAGCGTGTAAGATTTACCTACATTACCTACAATGCACGAGAAGTAGCGTGTAAGATTTACCTACATTACCTACAATGCACGAGAAGTAGCGTCTAAGATTTACCTACAATGCACGAAAGGTAGCGTCTAATATTTACCTATAATGCACGAGATGTTTACCTCCAATGCACGATTTGTAGCGTCTAATATTTACCTACATTACCTACAATGCACGAGAAGTAGCGTGTAAGATTTACCTACATTACATACAATGCACGAGAAGTAACGTGTAAGATTTACCCACAATGCACGAGAGGTAGCGTCTAATATTTACCTACAATGCACGAGATGTTTACCTCCAATGCACGAGATGTAGCGTGTAAGATTTTCCTACATTACCTACAATGCACGAGAAGTAGCGTGTAAGATTTACCTACAATGCACGAGAATTAGCGTCTAAGATTTACCTACATTACCTACAATGCACGAGAAGTAACGTGTAAGATTTACCAACAATGCACGAGAGGTAGCGTCTAATATTTACCTACAATGCACGAGATGTTTACCTCCAATGCACGAGATGTAGCGTGTAAGATTTACCTACATTACCTACAATGCACGAGAAGTAACGTGTAAGATTTACCAACAATGCACGAGAGGTAGCGTCTAATATTTACCTACAATGCACGAGATGTTTACCTCCAATGCACGAGAAGTAGCGTGTAAGATGTACCTACATTACCTACAATGCACGAGAAGTAGCGTGTAAGATTTACCTACAATGCACGAGAGGTAGCGTGTAAGATTTACCTACATTACCTACAATGCACGAGAAGTAGCGTGTAAGATTTACCTACAATGCACGAGAAGTAGCGTGTAAGATTTACCTACAATGCACGAGATGTAGCGTCTAAGATTTCCCTACATTACTTACAATGCACGAGAAGTAGCGTGTAAGATTTACCTACATTACCTACAATGCACGAGAAGTAGCGTGTAAGATTTAACTACAATGCACGAGAGGTAGCGTGTAAGATTTACCTACAATGCACGAGATGTAGCGTCTAAGATTTCCCTACATTACCTACAATGCACGAGAAGTAGCGTGTAAGATTTACCTACATTACCTACAATGCACGAGAAGTAGCGTGTAAGATTTACCTACATTACATACAATGCACGAGAAGTAGCGTGTAAGATTTACCTACATTACCTACAATGCACGAGAAGTAGCGTCTAAGGTTTACCTACATTACCTACAATGCAGGAGAAGTAGCGTCTAAGGTTTACCTACATTACCTACAATGCACGAGAAGTAGCGTCTAAGATGTACCTACATTACCTACAATGCACGAGAAGTAGCGTCTAAAATTTACCTGCATTACCTACAATGCACGAAAAGTAGCGTCTAAGGTTTACCTACATTACCTACAATGCACGAGAAGTAGCGTGTAAGATTTACCTACATTACCTACAATGTACGAGAAGTAGCGTCTAAGATTTACCTACATTACCTACAATGCACGAGATGTAGCGTCTAAGATTTACCTACAATGCACGAGATGTTTACCTCCAATGCACGAGAAGTAGCGTCTAAGATTTACTTACATTACCTACAATGCACGAGAAGTAGCGTGTAAGATTTACCTACATTATCTACAATGCACGAGAAGTAGCGTCTAAGATTTACCTACATTACCTACAATGCACGAGAAGTAGCGTGTAAGATTTACCTGCATTACCTACAATGCACGAGAAGTAGCGTGTAAGATTTACCTACATTACCTACAATGCACGAGAAGTAGCGTCTAAGGTTTACCTACATTACCTACAATGCACGAGAAGTAGCGTGTAAGATTTACCTGCATTACCTACAATGCACGAGAAGTAGCGTGTAAGATTTACCTGCATTACCTACAATGCACGAGAAGTAGCGTGTAAGATTTACCTACATTACCTACAATGCACGAGAAGTAGCGTCTATGGTTTACCTGCATTACCTACAATGCACGAGAAGTAGCGTGTAAGATTTACCTACATTACCTACAATGCACGAGAAGTAGCGTGTAAGATTTACCTACATTACCTACAATGCACGAGAAGTAGCGTCTAAGGTTTACCTACATTACCTACAATGCACGAGAAGTAGCGTGTAAGATGTACCTGCATTACCTACAATGCACGAGAAGTAGCGTGTAAGATTTACCTACATTACCTACAATGCACGAGAAGTAGCGTGTAAGATTTACCTGCATTACCTACAATGCACGAGAAGTAGCGTGTAAGATTTACCTACATTACCTACAATGCACGAGAAGTAGCGTCTAAGGTTTACCTGCATTACCTACAATGCACGAGAAGTAGCGTCTAAGGTTTACCTACATTACCTACAATGCACGAGAAGTAGCGTCTAAGATTTACCTGCATTACCTACAATGCACGAGAAGTAGCGTGTAAGATTTACCTACATTACCTACAATGCACGAGAAGTAGCGTCTAAGGTTTACCTACATTACCTACAATGCACGAGAAGTAGCGTGTAAGATTTACCTACAATGCACGAGAGGTAGCGTCTAATATTTACCTACAATGCACGAGATGTTTACCTCCTATGCACGAGATGTAGCGTGTAAAATTTTCCTACATTACCTACAATGCACGAGATGTTTACCTCTAATGCACGAGATGTAGCGTGTAAGATTTTCCTACATTACCTACAATGCACGAGAAGTAGCGTGTAAGATTTACCTACAATGCACGAGAAGTAGCGTTTAAGATTTACCTACATTACCTACAATGCACGAGAAGTAGCGTCTAAAATTTACCTGCATTACCTACAATGCACGAGAAGTAGCGTGTAAGATTTACCTACAATGCACGAGAAGTAGCGTGTAAGATTTACCTACAATGCACGAGAAGTAGCGTCTAAGGTTTACCTACATTACCTACAATGCACGAGAATTAGCGTCTAAGATTTATCTACATTACCTACAATGCACGAGAAGTAGCGTGTAAGATTTACCTACATTAAATACAATGCACGAGAAGTAGCGTCTAAGATTTACCTGCATTACCTACAATGCACGAGAAGTAGCGTGTAAGATTTACCTACATTACCTACAATGCACGAGAAGTAGCGTCTAAGGTTTACCTACATTACCTACAATGCACGAGAAGTAGCGTGTAAGATTTACCTACAATGCACGAGAAGTAGCGTGTAAGATTTACCTACAATGCACGAGAAGTAGCGTCTAAGATTTACCTACATTACCTACAATGCACGAGAAGTAACGTGTAAGATTTACCTACATTACCTACAATGCACGAGAAGTAGTGTCTAAGATTTACCTACATTACCTACAATGCACGAGAAGTAACGTGTAAGATTTACCTACATTACCTACAATGCACGAGATGTAGCGTCCAAGATTTACCTACAATGCACGAGAAGTAGCGTGTAAGGTTTACCTACATTACCTACAATGCACGAGAAGTAGCGTCTAAGATTTACCTACATTACCTACAATGCACGAGAAGTAACCTGTAAGATTTACCTACAATGCACGAGAGGTAGCGTCTAATATTTACCTACAATGCACGAGATGTTTACCTCCAATGCACGAGATGTAGCGTCTAAGATTTACCTACATTACCTACAATGCACGAGAAGTAGCGTGTAAGATTTACCTACATTACCTACAATGCACGAGATGTAGCGTCTAAGATTTCCCTACATTACCTACAGTGCACGAGATGTAGCGTTTAAGATTTACCTACATTACCTACAATGCACGAGAAGTAGCGTGTAAGATTTACCTGCATTACCTACAATGCACGAGAAGTAGCGTGTAAGATTTACCTACATTACCTACAATGCACGAGAAGTAGCGTCTAAGGTTTACCTACATTACCTACAATGCACGAGAAGTAGCGTGTAAGATTTACCTGCATTACCTACAATGCACGAGAAGTAGCGTGTAAGATTTACCTGCATTACCTACAATGCACGAGAAGTAGCGTGTAAGATTTACCTACATTACCTACAATGCACGAGAAGTAGCGTCTAAGGTTTACCTGCATTACCTACAATGCACGAGAAGTAGCGTGTAAGATTTACCTACATTACCAACAATGCACGAGAAGTAGCGTGTAAGATTTACCTACATTACCTACAATGCACGAGAAGTAGCGTCTAAGGTTTACCTACATTACCTACAATGCACGAGAAGTAGCGTGTAAGATGTACCTGCATTACCTACAATGCACGAGAAGTAGCGTGTAAGATTTACCTACATTACCTACAATGCACGAGAAGTAGCGTGTAAGATTTACCTGCATTACCTACAATGCACGAGAAGTAGCGTGTAAGATTTACCTACATTACCTACAATGCACGAGAAGTAGCGTCTAAGGTTTACCTGCATTACCTACAATGCACGAGAAGTAGCGTCTAAGGTTTACCTACATTACCTACAATGCACGAGAAGTAGCGTCTAAGATTTACCTACATTACCTACAATGCACGAGAAGTAGCGTGTAAGATTTACCTACATTACCTACAATGCACGAGAAGTAGCGTCTAAGGTTTACCTACATTACCTACAATGCACGAGAAGTAGCGTGTAAGATTTACCTACAATGCACGAGAGGTAGCGTCTAATATTTACCTCCAATGCACGAGATGTAGCGTGTAAAATTTTCCTACATTACCTACAATGCACGAGATGTTTACCTCCAATGCACGAGATGTAGCGTGTAAGATTTTCCTACATTACCTACAATGCACGAGAAGTAGCGTGTAAGATTTACCTACAATGCACGAGAAGTAGCGTGTAAGATTTACCTACATTACCTACAACGCACGAGAAGTAGCGTCTAAAATTTACCTGCATTACCTACAATGCACGAGAAGTAGCGTCTAAGGTTTACCTACATTACCTACAATGCACGAGAAGTAGCGTCTAAGATTTATCTACATTACCTACAATGCACGAGAAGTAGCGTGTAAGATTTACCTACATTAAATACAATGCACGAGAAGTAGCGTCTAAGATTTACCTGCATTACCTACAATGCACGAGAAGTAGCGTGTAAGATTTACCTACATTACCTACAATGCACGAGAAGTAGCGTCTAAGGTTTACCTACATTACCTACAATGCACGAGAAGTAGCGTGTAAGATTTACCTACAATGCACGAGAAGTAGCGTGTAAGATTTACCTACAATGCACGAGAAGTAGCGTCTAAGATTTACCTACATTACCTACAATGCACGAGAAGTAACGTGTAAGATTTACCTACATTACCTACAATGCACGAGAAGTAGTGTCTAAGATTTACCTACATTACCTACAATGCACGAGAAGTAACGTGTAAGATTTACCTACATTACCTACAATGCACGAGATGTAGCGTCTAAGATTTACCTACAATGCACGAGAAGTAGCGTGTAAGGTTTACC
This sequence comes from Cyrtodaria siliqua, assembly GCA_037043455.1. Taxonomy (NCBI): domain Eukaryota; kingdom Metazoa; phylum Mollusca; class Bivalvia; order Adapedonta; family Hiatellidae; genus Cyrtodaria; species Cyrtodaria siliqua. The sequence goes on from JAWPHD010008254.1 coordinate 81,743, forward strand.
TACATTACCTACAATGCACGAGAAGTAGCGTCTAAGATTTACCTACATTACCTACAATGCACGAGAAGTAACCTGTAAGATTTACCTACAATGCACGAGAGGTAGCGTCTAATATTTACCTACAATGCACGAGATGTTTACCTCCAATGCACGAGATGTAGCGTCTAAGATTTACCTACATTACCTACAATGCACGAGAAGTAGCGTGTAAGATTTACCTACATTACCTACAATGCACGAGATGTAGCGTCTAAGATTTCCCTACATTACCTACAATGCACGAGATGTAGCGTCTAAGATTTACCTACATTACCTACAATGCACGAGAAGTAGCGTGTAAGATTTACCTACATTACCTACAATGCACGAGAAGTAGCGTCTAAGATTTACCTACATTACCTACAATGCACGAGAAGTAACGTGTAAGATTTGCCTACAATGCACGAGAGGTAGCGTCTAATATTTACCTACAATGCACGAGATGTTTACCTCCAATGCACGAGATGTAGCGTCTAAGATTTACCTACATTACCTACAATGCACGAGAAGTAGCGTGCAAGATTTACCTACATTACCTACAATGCACGAGAAGTAGCGTCTAAGATTTACCTACATTGCACGAGAGGTAGCGTCTAATATTTACCTATAATGCACGAGATGTTTACCTCCAATGCACGATTTGTAGCGTCTAATATTTACCTACATTACCTACAATGCACGAGAAGTAGCGTGTAAGATTTACCTGCATTACCTACAATGCACGAGAAGTAGCGTCTAAGATTTACCTACAATGCACGAGAGGTAGCGTCTAATATTTACCTACAATGCACGAGATGTTTACCTCCAGTGCACGAGATGTAGCGTCTAAGATTTACCTACATTACCTACAATGCACGAGAAGTAGCGTGTAAGATTTACCTGCATTACCTACAATGCACGAGAAGTAGCGTCTAAGATTTACCTACAATGCACGAGAGGTAGCGTCTAATATTTATCTACAATGCACGAGCTGTTTACCTACAATGCACGAGAATTAGCGTGTAAGATTTACCTACATTACCTACAATGCACTAGAAGTAGCGTGTAAGATTTACCTACATTACCTACAATGCACGAGAAGTAGCGTGTAAGATTTACCTACATTACCTACAATGCACTAGAAGTAGCGTGTAAGATTTACCTATATTACCTACAATGCACTAGAAGTAGCGTGTAAGATTTACCTATATTACCTACAATGCACGAGAAGTAGCGTGTAAGATTTACCTACAATGCACGAGATGAAGTGTCTAAGATTTACCTACAATGCACAAGATGTAGCATCTAATTTTTCTGATTAATTCTGCAAACATATAACAAATGATTCTATATAGAAACCACAACACCCAAACGCAATGAAACCGTAGGTCTGCACTGTACCACCTACTTATTTCCCGGGGTCACTAATGCCTCCCTCAATGATTGTTTTTTGGTATCAGACCCACTTCTGCTACTGTTGCAAGTGTCTACAGTATAACAATGTCATCAGTTAAACAATTCAGATCAATTTCTAGCCTCGGTCACGCAATGATCTTCAGAACCAAGTCCTTGGGAAAAACGGAAGTTTGCTGGCGAATTTAGCAGGACTTTGCGAGATTCTATGAGACTTTAATGACACGTATTTTTAAGATAATTACTGTTGACTTGTAAGAAGCAGCAAATGACGTCTGAACGTGCAAGTAAGACTTATACATGATACGGTATTGGCAGTGAGACATATACATGATACGGTATTGGAAGTAAGACATATACATGATACGGTATTGGCAGTGAGACATATACATGATACGGTATTGGCAGTGAGACATATACATGATACGGTATTGGAAGTAAGACATATACATGATACGGTATTGGAAGTAAGACATATACATGATACGGTATTGGCAGTGAGACATATACATGATACGGTATTGGCAGTGAGACATATACATGATACGGTATTGGAAGTAAGACATATACATGATACGGTATTGGCAGTGAGACATATACATGATACGGTATTGGCAGTGAGACATATACATGATACGGTATTGGAAGTAAGACATATACATGATACGGTATTGGCAGTGAGACATATACATGATACGGTATTGGAAGTGGGACATATACATGATACGGTATTGGAAGTAAGACATATACATGATACGGTATTGGCAGTGAGACATATACATGATACGGTATTGGAAGTAAGACATATACATGATACGGTATTGGCAGTGAGACATATACATGATACGGTATTGGCAGTGAGACATATACATGATACGGTATTGGAAGTAAGACATATACATGATACGGTATTGGCAGTGAGACATATACATGATACGGTATTGGCAGTGAGACATATACATGATACGGTATTGGAAGTAAGACATATACATGATACGGTATTGGCAGTGAGACATATACATGATACGGTATTGGCAGTGAGACATATACATGATACGGTATTAGAAGTAAGACATATACATGATACGGTATTGGCAGTGAGACATATACATGATACGGTATTGGCAGTGAGACATTTACATGATACGGTATTGGAAGTAAGACATATACATGATACGGTATTGGCAGTGAGACATATACATGATACGGTATTGGCAGTGAGACATATACATGATACGGTATTGGAAGTAAGACATATACATGATACGGTATTGGCAGTGATACATATACATGATACGGTATTGGCAGTGAGACATATACATGATACGGTATTGGAAGTAAGACATATACATGATACGGTATTGGCAGTGAGACATATACATGATACGGTATTGGAAGTAAGACATATACATGATACGGTATTGGCATTGAGACATATACATGATACGGTATTGGAAGTAAGACATATGCATGATACGGTATTGGTTTACATGATACGGTATAGGTATGCATGATACGTTATTGGTATGCATGATACGGTATTGGTATGCATGATGTGGTATTGGTATGCATGATACGGTATTGGCAGTAAGACATATGCATGATACGGTATTGATATACATGATACGGTATTGGTATGCATGATTGGGTATAGGTATGCATGATACGGTATTGATAGTAAGACATATGCATGATACGGTATTGGTATGCATGATACGGTATTGGTATGCATGATGCAATATTGGTATGCATGATATGGTATTGACAGTAAGACATATGCATGATACGGTATTGGTATACATGATACGGTATTGGTATGCATGATACGGTATAGGTATGCATGATGCGGTATTGGTATGCATGATACGGTATTGGCAGTAAGACATATGCATGATACGGTATTGGTATGCATGATACGGTATTGGTATGCATGATACGGTATAGGTATGCATGATACGGTTTTGGTATGCATGATACGGTATTGGTATGCATGATAAGTATTGGCAGTAAGACATATACATGATACGGTATAGGTATGCATGATACGGTATAGGTATGCATGATGCGTTATTGGTATGCATGACACGGTATTGTCAGTAAGACATATGCATGATACGGTATAGGTATGCATGATACGGTATTTGTATGCATGATACGGTATAGGTATGCATGATACGGTATTGGTATGCATGATACGGTATTGTCAGAAAAGACATATGCATGATACGGTATAGGTATGCATGATGCGGTATTGGTATGCATGATACGGTATTGTCAGTAAGACATATGCATGATACGGTATAGGTATGCGTGATGCGGTATTGGTATGCATGATACGGTATTGTCAGTAAGACATATGCATGATACGGTATAGGTATGCATGATACGGTATTGGCAGTAAGACATATGCATGATACGGTATAGGTAGGCATGATGCGGTATTGGTATGCATGATACTGTATTGTCAGTAAGACATATGCATGATACGGTATAGGTATGCATGATACGGTATTGGTATGCATGATGCGCTATAGGTATGCATGATACGGTATTGGTATGCATGATACGGTATTGATATGTATGATACGGTATTGTCAGTAAGACATATGCATGATACGTTATAGGTATGCATGATGCGATATTGGTATGCATGATACGGTATTGTCAGTAAGACATATGCATGATACAGTATAGGTGTGCATGATACGGTATAGTTATGCCTGATACGGTATTGGTATGCATGATGCGGTATTGGTATGCATGATATGGTATTGGCAGTAAGACATATGCATGATGCGGTATTGGTATACATGATACGGTATTGGTATGCATGATACGGTATAGGTATGCATGATGCGGTATTGGTATGCATGATACGGTATTGGTATGCATGATACGGTATAGGTATGCATGAATCGATATTGTCAGTAAGACATATGCATGATACGGTATAGGTATGCATGATGCGATATTGGTAAGCATGATACTGTATATTGTATCCAAAGTTCAAATAAATATTTATCATTACTATCATATTAAAGATACTGGTTACATCAGAGTCGTAATGAACCAGAGATCAGATACGTAATAAACCATCTCCCATATATCTGGTATATCTCTTGTATAGGCACATGAATGAGGGACATACGGTGCCATAGTTATCATGTCAGTGCTATGTATTGGCATTAGTGACCGTAATAGCAAAACACGAAGCTTAAACACTGGGGGAAATAAGTGCGTATTACATGTACAACAAAACAAATACAACAACAACAACACAAATGCAAGAACAGCTAACATAATTTGAAATCAAAGGAATACACCAATCTCAGTTTAGATAAATTTCTTGTTGGGTTTTAACTATCATGATAAATCATCCAGTAGTATACAATGTGTTTTGATAGATAAATATTTTGCCGATTGTATTATGAACTTTTTTGGATTTTATGTAGTGATATGTGTGCCTTCTCAATATTTCAGTTCACTCAACTTATGAAAGTATTTATGACTTATGTTTGAGTAAATTGTTGTGTGCTGCGAGCATGCGAGCGTGCGTGTGTATGTGTCTGCGAGCATGAGTGCGTGCTTGTGTATGTGTGTGCGAGCATGAGTGCATGCCAGTGTATGTGTTTGCGAGCGTGAGTGCGTGCTTGTGTATGTGTGTGCGAGCATGTGTGCGTGCTTGTGTATATGTGTGCTAGCATGAGTGCGTACTTGTGTTTGTGTGTGCGAGCATGAGTGCGTGCTTGTGTGTGTGTGTGTGTGTGTGCGTTTGTGCGACGATCTTCACGTGACTGTCTTAGAATAACGAGGATTTTGATTTGACTCTCAGATTAAATGAAGTGTATTGTTTGTAAAAACATTCACTTTTGCCGAGTTTTGAGAATTTGTCTTTTGTATCCTCAAGGGCTTTTAAGCCTGTTGGAATTTGGAATTAAGCATATATCATTATTTATTTTTATCGAGAAGTGAGAAATCGTTATACTATAAATAACTATAACTATATGGTCATTTCGAAATGCGATGTCATAGCTCTCAAAATGGAGGTTTAAATATCCGTTACAACAGAACCTAAAAATAATCATATATTCTTTGTTTATTATCAGAACTCTCAAAAATAAAGATTGTTTGACTGTGTGTGTCATCAGAAAGCGCTTGATCACATTTTACCACACTTCTAATAGTTGATAGGCAGGTAATGTTCTTTCAGATGTATGCTTGCTGTTCCCGCAAAGAATCCAATGTTGCGGCTGTTACTCAAAATAATAATAAAACAAATAAATAAAAAAACAACATCTTCGTTAAACCTCACTGTTTTGAAACTTGGTTACATAACTGATTGCTAGGTACTAAACTATCAGATTTGTCCTTGTTTGGCCTTAGTCCCAGTGGCAAACTGGCCGCCACGGCTACGCGAAGTTTGTGTAAAATAGAGTTATGTGAGCGGTAGCTAGCATATTTCACTACCGCTCATGAACAGTCTCAATCAAACCGAGACTGTTATATTTCGTATGTGTTGTGCTCGGCCGTTTCGAAAGGTCCATTATCATACTCTTTTTTTATATAGGAAAAATGTAACATTTTGCTTAAACATCACCTTAGAACATTGGCTTGGTGAAGTTAGACCAAATATCATAAATGATGGGCAGGTCATTGTCTTTCAAATTTGCGTTTTGTGTTGCCACTCAAGATCCAACATGGCCGCCATAACTAAAAAAATCTAAACTTAAGCAAATCTTCTTCTCATGAGCCGTGGAATTTGAAAACTAGATTTCTAGATACTAAACTATCATATTTGTGTTTTTGGTCTGCATTTAAGTTTCAAGATGAGAATCGGCGTTGACGCGACATTCTTGTTATATAAACACCACGTTTTTGGTTGTATAATCAGATCAGTACGGAAGCATATAGATACATTTGAGTTATGACCTTTGACTTACGACTTCTGACTTACGACTTTTGACTTATGACTTATGACTTTTGACTTATGAATTATGTATTACGAGGAAAAGAAATGCGGGAAATTCGTTCAAGATGGATGATGCAGTGGAGTCTACATTATCTGTAAGCGCAAACAACGAAGTATTTAATTATTCGATTAATTTATCGATATTTACATAAATTATGAAGTCATCCCGTGGTTTATAAAGATAATTAAAGTTAGTGAAAAAGACATAACACCATATCATTTAAACGATGGATGAATGCAAAGAACAAAGTAGTGAATTGACATTCCGCAACCATATCCGGCAAATCTACGGTTTGTAACAATTTTTTTGATTCTGATGATTACCCTGGAAATGAAAAGAAAATGATGTTTGTAAATTGCAACAACCACTTGAATTGCAAACAATTTATTTTAGGTGACAATGGTCTCAATGTGACAAAGATCTACATGATTGTAAAGATTATATTTTCTCTGAAATATTGTTGCAAACAGTCAGTTAATTCTGAAGAATATTGTTAGGTTGTTCTTACAAACTCATCAAATGTGATCGGGAGTAAATGTTTAGCATGATATCTGTGTGATATCCGGGTGTATACAGAGTGTCAGTTGATAACACGCACTATTTTCTTGAGATACCAGTGAACTTGACGTTAAATCCAGTGGCAGTTGACGTTCAGGACATTTAAATATCAGTAACTGTGTCGTTGATTTATTATTTTTCAGAATTTGGTGGTGTACAAACCAAAATATGTTTAAGTCGTTAAAACATTCATTTTACAAATTAAAAAGAGTGTCAGACTTGTGGGTGAGAGATAGGCTGTCAACATTAAGGATTAGTTTTATATCGTTGCACTTGTCTTAGTTTATATTTTTCTTTACATAGTAAGTTAAGAAAAAGTTTACCGAAGATTACATAAAGTGACAAATCATTAGTCACTAGTCATAAGGCATTAGTCATTAGTCACTAGTCATACTTCACAAATCATTAGTCACAAGTCATTAGTCACAAGTAATTAGTCACAAGTCATTACTAATAAGTAATTAGTCACAAGTCACTAGTCATTAGTCACAAGTCATTACTAAGAAGTCATTAATCACAAGTCATAAGTCATAAGTCACAAGTCATTAGTCACAAGTCACAAGTCATTAGTCATAAGTCATAAGTCACAAGTCATTAGTCACAAGCAGCCTAGGTATAATTACGTTTATATTCAATTCAATATTTTATCTGGCATAACATTTACATGTGTATTGCCTCAACAAGGTTTGATACAATAAAATAGTCTAGAGAAAAGTACAAACAAACATATTTCGGTCCTTATGTATGTTTATATTAGAATGTTTGTGTTCAACCTTTAACAGTACACATAGCCAACATACAGGTCGCATTTAGCATAACACAACTTGTTTATATCGTAAATGGTTGTCAACGCAGGACTTTAGGTCTAACTCGTAAAAAACGAAACTGCTAAGTGAAATCAAAGAAAACGATAGAGTCTTATATTGTTCAATGAGTGAATGTATGAATCTAGCTTCGCTATCGGAGCTTGACCCCACGACCTAATGTTTCGGAGCCGATCGCACTGGACCACTACCACCCCATAAATCGGCCATAAGCTATCAATGAAATCAAGTCTTCTTCAATGTATATATTTAAATGTACATGTATATAATGCCAAAAAAAACATTAAGTCCAAAGGACAATTAAACATGTATTGTTACCACAGTGGTCTTAAAATGTATAATATTGAGTATAAGATAGTTTAAAGCTAATTGTTTTGCATATTACTAACTGTTGATTATATTGCACCAATTTAAACCTATGGTAGAATAAGATGTAAAAAAGGAAACTCAACATTTTTATTTAATTATATGCAATCAGGTTTAAAGGCAAAACGATACAGGATAAATAAACCGAGACGCTAATTTCAATGCTTGATAAGCACTTCAATATTGCCATGTGTCCCTTTAAGGCCACGTCTTCACTTTTCCTAGACATTTCGGCTCATATAATGCAATCTATAACTTAAGTCATTATACAGTGTTTTTATGGCAAGTATACAAAATAATGAACATTGTAAGCTCAGTGTAGAGCACACTCGCTTCTCGCAAATGCGACCCGGGTTCGAGTCTCGGAGTGGGAAATATTTGAGATGGTCACCAAATCGGACAGGTGAGCTTTCTCCGTGTTCTCCGTTTCCCACCCACGGTAAGACCACCACTCGACATCATCCATTACCTGGCCTTAATTCCATTAAGCGATAGGAAAGCTTATATTAGCAGGATTTTATAACGGATACTCGACAGTAAAACACGTTTAAAAACATGTTTTACTGAAAAACATGCAATAACATGTTTAAAATTACCTATTAAATGTTTTAATTTTACAATATGCAATATTTTTAAGCCAAAGTTAAGGTTTTATTTCCTACCCAGCCAAACCCCGTTTTCGTTTCTTGGAGATAGGGTTGGATGGGGAATGAAAGTTTATACTCGGAAAATGTAATGTTCGGTGTCGGTTCAAAAGCACATATGTTTATTTGTTATATGTATCTTGTGACGTTAAAGGGACACGACACACAGCAATCTTGAAATTTTGTATTAAAATCAGCATCTCGATTTATTAATCCAGTGCCATTTAGATTTAAACATTGCTGTCATTAAATAACATTTTGAGTTTTCTATTGTTTTGTGTTATTATACCATACGTTTTATATAGTATTGGTGCAATATAGTCAACAGTATTTACAAAACCAATTTGCTTAGAACTATTCTTAATATTCATGTATTTCAAATGTGCAAGTTATGTTGAAAACTATCAGGACGCCGAGAGTTTGAATGAAATCAAGATTATATTTAAAAGAACGATTATTAGTATTATCAGATTATCAATTTTTATGTTTTTTTCGTTTCTCAACACATTTATATACTATTGCAAATGTTATGCGTTTTATTTTTAAATCTTAAATGTTTACTATAAAAGATTATGAACAAATATCAAAACGCCAGAATAAGACGGATACGTGTTTACCATTTATATAGAATATCGTTTTACTAATTGATATCAGTGCCGTTCTTTGCTTTCGTACAGAATAATACTAATGTTAGAGATAAAAACCCTGTTTAAATAAAGACGAGCTAAACAATAATAATAGTCTCTTTTGCTACTTATAACAGATTCACCACATCCTCTTTTGTTACTTATAAGACGTTCACCACAGCCTCGTTTGTTATTTATAACAGGTTCACCAAAGCCTCCTTTAGCTACTGATAACAGGTTCACTTCAGCCTCGTGTTTAACTTATTACAGGTTCACTTAACAGGCTTACCGCAGCCTCATGTGTTACTAATAACAGGTTCACAAGAGCCTTCTGTGTTATTTATTACAGATTCACCAGAGCCTTGTTCGTAACTTATAACAGGTTCACCACAGCCTCGATTGGTTACTTATAACAGGTTCAACACAGCCTCATTTTGTTACTTATAACAGATTCACAGCAGCCTCGTGTTTTACTAATAACATGGAAATTAGTTTCGTTTTTAATAATAGGTTCACCACAGTCTCGCGTGTTATTTATAATAGGTTTATGTGTTACTTATTGCGGGTAAACCACAGCCGCGATTGCTACTTATACCAGGGTCACCACAGCCTCGTGTTTTACTTATAACAGGTTCACCACAGCCTCGATTGTTACTTATAAATGGTTCACCACAGCCTCGATTGTTACTTATACCAGGGTCACCACAGCCTCGTGTTTTACTTATAACAGGTTCACCACAGCCTCGTTTGTTACTTATAAAATCTGAAACACAGCCTCATGTGTTACTTATAACAGATTCACTACAGCGTCCTTTATTACTAATAAAAGGCTCACCACAGCCTCGTTTGTTACTTATAACAGGTTCACCACCGTCTCGTTTGATACTTATAACAAGTTCACCACAGCCTCGTCCGCTACTTACAACAAATTCACCACAGCCTCGTTTGTTACTTATAACAGGTTAACACATGCGCGTTTGTTACTTATAACAGGTTCACCACAGTCTCGTTTGTTACTTATATTAGGTTCACCACAGCCTCGTTTGTTATTTATATCAGGTTCACCACAGCCTCTTGTGTTACTTATAACAGGTTAACCACAGCCTAGTCTGTTACTTATAATAGGTTCACAACAGCCTCGTTTGTTACCACAGCCTAGTTTGTTACTTATAACAGGTTCACCACATCCTCGTTAGTTACATCGTATAAAGTTCACCACAGCCGGTTCAACATGTCTCTGTTCTGGATAGCCATGTTCTTTCTACAAATATGTTGCACATGTATGTATATATATCTACTTTATTTTTGCCGCAAGCTTTCGGTTGTTTTTCCAACCTTATATGGCATTTACTTTATATACAATTTAACGGAATCGACGTAACGTCACAAAAATGACGTCGTGTTTTGGCCCTAATTCTAACGTCACTATTTTGTGTTCAGTCCATACGGCTTAAATGTCCAAAGTCCGAAGTTTCTTTTTTCATAGTGCCTCTATGGTTTTTCGGTATGTATCATCACCGTAAAGTATCTCGAAGTCGGCAATGTTGTGCCCGGCTGCTCTAAAGTGGTTTACCACCGGATCGTCGTATCCATTTCTAATTCTCGATAGACTCAGCAGTTGTCTTTGGTACAGCCTGTCCCCGGTTTCTCCTACATAAACAAACTCCACACATTTGTGACAATAAATGGCATAAACCACATTTGTTGATTTACAGTTGATGCTGTTCCTTACCGTATATGTTTTTACGTTATGCGCGATGAGCGTGTCTGATTGTATCACATATGGACATACTGCGCAATTCTTACCACATGGTTCACATCCACGTGGTTTGATGAAAAACTGATTGTTGTGTTTTTCGTGCACCAGGAGTCTTGCAGGTTTGTATCTCTTCTGTAAGCCAGCTTTGTTGATTCTGGGTGCGATGACTGGCTATGAAGATACAGGTGCTTGTCCGTGGGTTTCGTATAGAGGTCCGTCTTGATTGTGTTTTCCCCAATTGAAGTTAGAACGTCAAGAAATGCTAGGATGAATACTATTTGCTAACTTGTGGAACTTTATAAGGTTATATTCTCCGTGCGTCCACAATACCCACACATCATCTACATAGCGAAAGTATGCACACGGTACCTTATCAGTCTGCAGATTCCATCAGTTTGTTCTCCCAAGTACCAATGTATGTGGATGCATAATTCATACCCAGATGTGATCCAATCGCTGTTCCTTCCTTCTGAATATAGTGTTTTTCCGCTAAAGAGATACTGCTGATTTGCAACAACATGTCCATCATGCTTAACACTTCCTCTGTGGGAATGCTCACATCTACCTTGTCGTTTAACGCTTGTTCTACAGATACACGTGCTTCCTCCATCGGTACACAAGGATATAGTTTGTTGACATCAAAACAAAACATAAGAACGTTTTGTGGGACATTAATTTTGCTTACTTTATTTAAACAGTCAGTGGTATCCTTGATGTAACTTGGAAGCGATGTTACATGCGTATTTAACTCATGTTCCACCACTTCAACCATTTTCTCTGTCGGGTGATTCCTGCCATTCACGATAGTCCTCAGTGGCATGTTGGTTTTATGAAGTTTTGGATTAACCTGAAGCTTTCCAGATGTCCCACCAGATGGCATAAGATATGATTTCATATCGTTTGTGATTGTTCCTCTTTTGTGCATCTCATTAACGAGTTTTTTTACTTTATTTTTAATTGTTTGTGTTTTGTCTTCCTTGATCTCGTTATATGTGTTACTATTACCCATATCTTTCTTAAATTTCTCGACATAAGCTGTTGAATTCATTACCACAATTCCTTAACCCTTATCCGCGGGCCTTATTACTATACTTTGATCATTTAAGAGTTCTATTATTGCAACCTCTTCTTGTTGAGTAATGTTCATTCTGAGTCGTTTTTTTAAACCAGAAATTAAATCGTCCTTTACACATCTGATATATGAATCTAGCCATTTGTCTCTACCTGTATTTGGTGTCCAGTTTGACTCCTTTTTATACTGATCATATTCATCATGTTGTTCTTCATCTTTTTGTTCATTATACAGATACTCGCGCAGTCTTATTCTTCGCTTCCAAGCTTTAAGGTCTGCTATCAGCTTTCCTTTATCGACGTTTCGCCTTGTTGACACACACTTTAGACCTTTCGACAATAACGTTTCCTGAGAACTGCTCTGTTGTTTTGAAGACACGTTAGTAACTGAGTGTATGAAACCAGTTGCACAAGTTTCCTTTTCGGGCAGTTTAACATTATGTAGCTGTTTGCTTCTTGGCTTTATATTTCTTCCGTTGGATTTGTGTGCAATTTTGTCTGTTTCTACTTCCGCTTAAAGTAGAGTCATGCTTGACTTTTTTTCACCTACTACTGAACGGTTTTCACATAAGCAAGGTCTACCACTCTTAAAAAGAACGTCGAAGTGCTCATTTTGTAGCGAAATGCAAAAAAACTTAGTCCCGTGGTTGCATTTTTCAAAATTAGAAAATCTAAGCCATTCCTCCCCTCCGCTGCTGTCCTGGTGTCAGCATTAAAACACTGACATGCAGCACTTATTTCTGCTTCTGTCGCCCTGGAATCCACTCTTCCATCAACTAACTGCATTGCATCCATATTTTCATCAAAAGAACCATCAATCATCTCTGCATATTTTGATCGGGTTTCCTTCATATGTTTGGTGACCATTTCCAGTAGCAACACATCGGAAAAAATGTCCGTCCTGTTTAACTCGGAAAACATGGTCTTCGCTTGATGTTAAATTATGGAACTTCCTAAATTTGTTTTATCTAGCTTAAGTTTTAATGTTAACGTATGCGCATTCAGTGCATTGCATTTTTCACCAAAACCATGTTCAGTAAGTGTAGCTATAAGAAATGTTAACTCGTTTTTATTTTTGTTGATTTAACTGTGTTAAATTACTCTCACAAACCTGTTCATTATAAAAAACAAAACAAAAAACCTGTACTGGCTGTATACCAGATATCGTCATTTTTATGATGGTTCTTTAATATATCTAAATCAAAACTAGTCATCTCAAAAATATTTTTGCTGGTAGAGCATGTAATAAACCACATTGACTATCAACTACTAGTATATTAAAATATATTTTTATATACATGCGGGGACCTACATATGGGGATACTGTACTATGTTTACAATACGTCCGATTCCTATAAACATAGACATAGATACCAGCTTACCCCTTTGCCGTAAATATTCTGTGAATACATAGTTCCTATTCTCGGTAACAAGTGTCACGTGACGGCAAGTACTGTACTATACACAAATAACGTAGAAATTAATTACTGGCACTAATTAAGGAAGGTATGTGAATGCAGTGGGTTGCTTTATTGAAGTTATTTTGACACGTATTATTAAACAAACTTTGTTTGCGAGTTTGTATTTTGTCTGGCACATTTGGTAACACGATTATCACTTTATTTGTGGCCTGGCGTTGACGATTAAAGCTGAGTAGGCAGATGTTTTGTTTGCAGTTACTATAAAGGGAAACTTTTGAAACGCATTCACGAATGTTGATGTAAAATTGATGATGTAATCAAAGGCGGTTTGGAAATGTGTGAAAGGGGTCATTGTTTCTTTTGATATTCATGAGTTTATATGGTAATTCATAGCATAGACATCAATCATAAAATGTTCCCATTGCGAAGAACAAGCTATCTATCTCTGGTATCTATGTCTATGTTTATAGGAATCGGACGTATTGTAAACATAGTACAGTATCCCCATATGTAGGTCCCCGCATGTATATAAAAATATATTTTAATATACTAGTAGTTGATAGTCAATGTGGTTTATTACATGCATTTACAATATGTCCGATTCCTGTGGGTAATTACATGATGCAGTATTTAATAAAAGATCCTTCATTATTTCAACAATCTTACAAAAAAAGTTACAAATTAACCATGTCTCTATAACGTTCCTTGTAAGGACAAAACCTAAACATGTGTCTAAAATTACTGAGGAAAAAACACCTGGTGATCTTAGAAATGTTGATTTGTGTGATTCTGGTGGTCAGTCTGACAGTGAACTTGGATTTAAGGATAGTAGTGATGGTGTTGATTTGTGTTCACCCAGCCAATCTGAAAATGGATCTATTTCTCTTGATTCTCCAGTGAAATCCAGCCCTAAACGTAATCTACTACCCACCATGGATACGTCGGTGGCGCGCAGCGTCTAGAAAAGTTTGGTACGCTGACAAAGGCTTGATTTTGGGACAAATGACTTTTGAATTTGGGGCAAGTGACATTTTGGACAGGGCAAGTGGATTTTGAACAGGGCAAGTGGATTCTGATTCGGCGTCGATCCCTAACTATTACTAACGAATTACTGCTACTGGATTACTGCTACTGTTGTGGGTTGATCTCAGCTCCGGCCCGCGGACTTCTGTCTTTCCAACTTCCAAGTTCATATACTGCCATCCGATGATGATTGCCTTGATGATTGCGCAGGAGACTTCTTCACTATCAGTCAAATGACACTAAAGTGTTCCTACCTGTCCATTTGGTCTTCTTGTCAGGTCCTGAGTATCCGATTAGCACTAAGTATATATATTCTATGTAGTTTTCTCTCCGCGTCATTCATCCACAGCTTTCGCTAATGGCCACTTGAGTTGAAGAGACCGCCTCCTGCCCCAGCCGCTACCAATCAGGGAGCTTGGATCGTGTCACATGACGTCTGGCCGGGTCATGTGGTCTGAGATGGCGGGAAACTGCTAACTACCCAAAGCTCCAGGGAATCGAGCCACAAGAACCTAGTAGTACCCCATGTACATTCACTACAACACTCAGGCTACTGAACCGAGACAAACCAGTTCAGTAGTACCAGTGTGTTAGACACTATACGCGAATATAGTGTTTCACAAACCAGTAATGTTGTAAAGGGCTGGCAAGGCGACCCCTATACAAACACCATGAGTGTCATCAGTGCCCTCTCCGCGAAAACCGAGAATGAGATGTAAGCGCCTGTATGAAACTGAATAAAAAGTGCGCAAACTAGACGATTGCAAACAAACATGGGTAAGACATAACCACATTTTTGTAGTTTTACGGACTTTACGTCTTAGGTCGATCAAGTTTTATCGACAATGTAGCTTTATTTATTGTTGCTGCTCGTGATAATGTAATGCTGGCTGCAAGAGAATAACATTTGGATGTGGGGACATTCCAGTACGCATACTTTACAAAGTGGGTGGGGTAGTACAAAAATTAAAAGTATTTTTTTTGTTCCAAATAAAATGTGTTACCAACATTCAAGTGTCACCTACATGTCGTTGTTATATTTTGAAGATTATGTTTGCAATATTACCTATTAAAAGCAACAGACGAAGCAAATATTTGCATTTTTACATCGGCACTGTACATACTAGTTACTTCTGAGATTAAGTAAATGCTATTTAACATTAACCAACTACTTGTCAACAATCTTTAGAAGAGAAAACAAGAAGTGAATATACACAAGATGAAAGAAATGATATCTCATGTTGACACTCCATAAAAAAAATCTATTTTGACAAGCAGATTTTCCCCCAAAAGTAGGCTAGTTCTAAAATGCAGGTATGGTGGCCCCAAAAAAAACTAACACTATGTTAAATTATCAGGGATCAAAATGGGATGCGAGGTAGTACTGGTTTTTACGGACCAGTGGACCTTAAGGGGTACTGGTCCGTGTCAATCAGTACTGGTCCGTATAATAAATATCCATAAAATCAGAACAAAAATCATTCTAACATATATAAAGCCATTTTATTATACAATTCACCATTCGTGTATATTATCTACTTGACTAGAAAACAGTCTAGGAAGTGACCGACGAAAATGTGTGACATTCAGAAACACGTGTCGCGTTACTTTGTCACTCGCGACCACTGGTGTAAATCGACTATTTTCTCTGATAAAACATACTAAAACACGCAGAGGTAACCTCAGTAAGGTTCAAAATCGTCCTACATTGTCTTTTATTTGCATTTAGACACGAGAAAGTAAAAATCTCTTACATGCTAAGCCTTTGACCGCACACATACCTATGAAAACAAATGGGCGCCGCCATTTTGATTTGCCGTCATTTATAAGATGCGTAGCGATTGGTTCACAGCCAGCGTTTCCTGCCAATCACAAGTGATCACTTCCTAGACTGTTTTCTAGTCAAGTACGAGAGCCTTGTCTCCCAAATTTATTATTTTCTGTCACCTTTTAAACATCTCAGTGAACGAAATGGATTTTCAGACGCTTTTGTCCTTTTGTTGTATGTATGCAAGGTGTGTATTTGACGATATTGGGTAGACTACAGCAGATTACAGCACTCGCAAATACGAACTAGTGCACATGTTTGTGTACTCGCCCGTACCTCGCCCAGCTCTCATTTGCGAGCGGGCGAGCGCCCATTTCGTTCTCTGAATTATAGGTATTACAAATTATATTCCTCAATATAAACTGGTCCATTATATGGTCCATATCATGCAATTTGACAAATTTAGAGGATTAGTTGCCAAAAACATTTATTGACATACCAACGATACATAACTCAGCATGGCAGAATATCTGCTTTATCTCTGATCAGTAGAAATAAAATAAAAACACAAACTATTTTGTTTAAAAAAAAAAAAAAGTTTTTTCAAGCATTCAGTAAGTATGTCACAGATATTAGAAGCTGTTATGTTGCAGCGATTTTTTTCACTATTTTGGGAATGGGTCCGGGTCCAATCAGATTGCGAAAAATCGCGTAGTGAAATTCCCCAAATTGGGAAAAATCGAGTCGTCAACTCCCCCAAATTGGGAAATTTTACAAATCAATTATTTTAAGTAAACAAGGACTATGCAAGTGTTCTGTTACCTTTTATTTTAATAAATAAAAGATGTACACTAAGTTACAGACTAATGTCTCTGTTTTTCTGTCTACAATAAGGTTTTGCTGTTCATCAGTGAGTGTGTCAGTACTCTCTCGTGTGATCCTCATTAGGGATGACAACGTTGTTTGCCTCAGCCTGATCCGATTAACTAAAAATCACTAGCTCCAGTCAAAATTCAGTAGCCCAATACAATATTCAACAAACAGGTCAGTATAATTATTTAACATGTTTAATGAAATAACACTCTTAATTATAACAATATAAAGGTTATTAAAAATAATCTGGGTCGAGTTTGGTCCTAGAGCTGTTGATGTGATGAAGATGCTTCGACATGTTTGTTCATTGTCTTAAGAATTTTTGAGGCAATACTTTTACTTGGACCTGCTTGCTTTGCAGAATTAAGTAAGCTGCTTTCTTGTGGTTCGTCTTTTTAATGTAAAACAACCGATTCCAATTTAAAATTATTTCTTCCCTGAACAAACAACGATTTCTTGTCTTTTTCGTCGGTGGCGAACTCGACACAGTACGAACAAAACATAACATTTTGCTGCCGCGAAATTCGAGCCAATCTCACCCTTTCTTCTATGATTCCTGAAACGTGCATGTACGTTTTTCTCAGTCGTATTCTTTTGATTTTCGTTTTTCTTTCGTCGAGTTTCTACTTTTTTCGAGGGGTTTAGCTGCATTTTGTAAATAACGCCACATTTTGTATTCGTGGAATTTGCTAAAAATAAAACGGAAAACCTCGGCCTCGTTTTGAATATCGAGTCAATTGTCAATACGCAGATCCCTATATATATATATATATAGGCATGTACACATGCGCAGTTAAATACCATAGTTAGAATGGTATTGATAGACTACATAAACATCCGGTGTGTACAAATTTGTTGTTCATTACCGATATCATGCTCGAAATTGGGAATGTTTTTCTTGAAATTGGGAATTATATTTTTTTTTCAAATTGGGAAAAATGGTATATTTTTTTGATTGGGAACGGGTCCGTTTATCGGTACCGCTTTATAAATAAGGAAAGAAATCGCTGTGTTGGATGCTATTATAAATACATTGTAATTTCCTGAAGTTGAGTTGATACAGGTTCTTGTTATCATTCATAGTTAAAAAGTAAAACCAGTATATATGTACTATGTATTCATTAGATTTGTTCCTCTTTGTGGTGTCCCAATAATTAACACACTAATAATTCCAACTTCAAATAATTTCAATCACTGACTTTAGTATCATTCATATAATTAATATTTGTTTAATATTAAACAAAAATAATCAAACGACAAGATGATGTGTCGAATGTGTTGCCATACTTTTTTCAAAACACAAAATCTCGTGAAATTGCTGGAGCGATTTACTACGAAACGCGTTTGTTTACTTCTGATAATAAAACCTAAAAACTTCCATACGTACCTTATTGTAATAGATCGCACAAAATTAACCGCACCCTACCTTAGAATTACCATAGAAGTACTTTAGAAATTGATATTTACCTTAAAAGGAGTTCATATTCTCTTAATATCTTCGGAAAAAAATCTTGCATGAAATTGCATTTTTAAACGGAAGTCGTTATAACTACTACTTCCGGCTATTATTGCCAGTAAGAAAATATTCCCATTTTTTATAATTATTTACCTTAAAAGCATTAAAAAAACTATAAATTAATGATTATTTCTTCCACTTTATATAAAACATTTTTATCGTTGCCAATTTAACGTAGTCTCGGCCTCGTTCAACCGTACTGCTTCGGATTTATTCCCAATGCTATGCCACGCAGCTTCGGAACAGACTAGGCATGTTCTGTCCGAGACTAGTTTCCGAGATGTTGCTTTATCTTGCGGATGAATCCATAAGTTTACAATAAGTTAATTGTTCGTCCATAGTTGAAACACTGAATGAAAAGCAAGAAATAAGGTGCAACATTTCAACTGAAGTTGATAGGTAATCATTGTTTTTTTTACATATCAATAATGCTGCAATGTTTATTTAAATATGTTCTTAACTTGAGCGACGATTGACACGGAATAAGTTCGTTAAACCTATATTTCAGGTTTGTTTACCTTTTTTTTATGAATGAACAAAATGGATGCTAAATGAATACAAAATTTGACAACATCACCAGACACTTATTTACGAATTACTAAGGATGTATGTGAAGTTAAGGTAAAAAGCTCTAAAAGATTCTTGGAAAGTGTCATTTCTGTGTAAGAACATTTCACAGGTGCATACAATATGTACGGTTAAGTAGATCATGTAGATTGGACGCACGTTTTAATCCCTATTGTCTTTTTATTTATTATGCAATTAGTAACATATTTTTAATTTCAACTGTAATGCTTTTAATTTACTCTCACCTGTGCTATGCTGCTTGTAATACGATGTTACACATAATGCTGTGCTATGCTGCGTGTAATTTAATGTTACATGTAATGCCGTGCTATGCTACATGTAATGTGTTACATGTTACATGTTAAGCTGTGCTATGCTGCATGTAATGTGTTTTTAATGTAATGCTGTGCTATGCTGCTATGCTGTGTTAAGTGATGTAATGATGTGCTATGCTGCGTGTATTGCGATGTTACTTGTAATGCTGTGCTATGCTGCATGTAATGCTATGTTACATGTAATGCTGTGCTATGTTGCGTGTAATGAGATGTTACACGTAATGCTGTGCTATGCTGCATGTAATGCTATGTTACATGTAATGCTGTGCTATGCTGCGTGTAATGCGATGTTACATGTAATGCTGTGCTATGCTGCATGTAATGCTATGTTACATGTAATGCTCTGCTATGCTGTGTTAAGTGATGTAATGCTGTGTCGTCCTGCGTGTATTGCGATGTTACTTGTAATGCTGTGCTATGCTGCATGTAATGCGATGTTACATGTAAGTCCTTGCTATGCTGCGTGTATTGCGATGTTACACATAATGCTGTGCTATGTTGCGTGTAATGCGATGTTACACGTAATGCTGTGCTATGCTGCATGTAATGCGATGTTACATGTAATTCTGTGCTATGCTGCGTGTATTGCGATGTTACACATAATGCTGTGCTATGTTGCGTGTAATGCGATGTTACACATAATGCTGTGACAGTGCTATGATGCGTGTAATGCGATGTTATACGTAATGCTGTGCTGTGCTGCGTGTAATGCAATGGCGCTCTAAGCTCTATACTGAGTGTCATCAGATGCAGTCTGAAGAACATCCCACCTTCTGGAATTTAAGCATAACAGTACTCAAAATGTTATATTAGAACCTTAAAATAACATCACTGTTAATGAGAGAAAGAAACAATCGATGAATGAAAAATGGGACAGTTTTTCTGATTTTTTTGTGAGTAAGACACTGCGGTTTTACTGTGAAATAGCGATGCAAAAACTCATTATGCTTACGATATAAAAAATAATTAACAGCATAAATTTGATTACTGAATTTATGTCGAGCGGGAAGAGGAAAGTGGCAATTTTGTTAGAAGAATTAGTTTCTTTTACCACTTGTTTTTAGATCACCTGAGCCGAAGCTCAAGGTGATCTATTGGGATCACTCTTCATCCGTCGGTGTCGTCGGCGTTAACTTTTCTTCAAACGACCTTCTCGGAAGCCGCTTTGCCAATTTTGATCAAACTTCACATGGATGATCCTTAGATCAATGATTTTTAGATTTGTTAAAATTTGGTCAGCGCGTCATTCAAGATGGCCGTCATTACCATATATAGTCGAAACCTTAAAAAAATCTTCTTCTCAAGAACCCTTGACAGATTTCAACATTTTTTCTTTTAAAATGATCGCCAACGCCTTGACTATCAAGTTTGTTCAAATGAAGTCCCCGGGGTCAAAAATGGCTATGCCACGGGGGTCCAAAGTTTTTATATTGAGATTTTGCATGTTTTTCATATAGACATAGGAAAAAAATCTTCTCAGAAACCACAAGGCACAGTGCTCTCATGTATTACATGTAGCATCAGGTTATGGTCCTCTACTAAGTTTGTTCAAATGGCGACCTGGCCCTCCCGGGGGGTCACAGTTTTTACATAGACTTGTATAGGGAAAAACCTAAAAAATCTTCTTCTCTGAAACTGCAAGAGCCGGAGGTTTAATATTTAGCGTTTTCTATAAGTTTATGGTCCTCAACCAAGTTTGTTCAAATGGTGACCCTGGTTTCAAATTTGGCACAGCCCCGAGGTCACAGTTTTACATAGTCTTATATAGAAAAACATTTAAAAACAACTTTTCTCTGAAACTACAAGAGCCAGTGGTTTTGCATTTACTATAGGATTATGGTCCTTTACCAAGTTTGTTCAAATGGTGACCCTGGGGTCACATTTGGCCCCGCCCAGGGGGTCACAGTTTTACACAGGCTTGTAAAGGGAAAAACATAAAAAAATCTTATTCTCTGGAACTGCAAGAGCCAGAGGTTTAATGTTTTGCATTTGCTATAAACTTATGGTCCTCTACCAAGTTTGTTCAAATGGTGACCCTGGGGTCAATTTGGCCCCGCCCCGGGTCAGAGTTTAACATAGACTTATATAGGAAAATATTTAAAAAAAAATCTCTGGAACTACAAGAGCCAGAGGTTTAATATTTTGCATTTACTATACTCTTATGGTCCTTTAGCATGTTTGTTCAAATGGTGACCCTTGGGTCACATGTTGTACATAGACTTTTACAGGGAAAAGCTTAAAAATCTTCTCTAATACCACAAGGCACACAGCTCTCATATATATTACATGTATCCCTGGGGTCACACTTGACCCTGCCCAGGTGTTACACTCTAGCACCTTCATTTAGTATTTGATATTTACCAAACTTTGTCAGTGTCTTTATCTCAATGTTAACACAACAGAGGCCACATTTCTTGAACAATCTTAACCAGACTTGCACAGATTGTATATGACCATAAGATTTCGAACAAGTTTGATAATGGCCGGTACTCAGGTGATTGATTTTAGGACCATCTTGGCCCTCTTGTTTAATAAGATTTTAATAAGATTACCTTTTTTTCTCTGGTGACATAACTGTTAATTTTTCTTCTTATTTATTATATTATATATATATATATTATATATGTATATGATATATAGAATCATCTGTTTTCGCGGATTACTACAAAGGAATTTTAGCAAGGACCAAATAAATGCTGCTTATCGACCTGTTAAAAGCGCTGTACTCTGAATAACCGGCCATAATTTTGTACCGCCATTTTTGCAAAAAAACACCAAAAACATTGTGTGGTGTATGCAGCTAAGTGGAAGTACTAGGCCCATATTCATAAAGCTTCTTAAGATATTTCTCAACTTATAATACCTTCAAGTGAGGTTATTTTCTAGAACCTCTACTTAAAGCTACAGAGTCTCTATATCAATCGATTTCTTCTTTGTAGACGTATCTTTATTTTAACTTCATGTTCACCAGCTCATGTCGAAATCGGGTATTTAAGCGAGCAAATATAACGCAGGACATCATTTATTGTATAGACATCGACCAGTGTACATTGTACCTGTACACAGGTAACATTATGATTTACAGAAGGAAAAAGGCCTCTCGGGACTCGAACACACAACCTTCTGATTTCAAGTCAGGTGCTCTATCCACTGAGCTACATGTATAACGCTTCATGAGAAAACGCAACTCAAGATGAATCCATAAATATATGGTCCATCTTGTCGGAAATGTAAATTAACATTACCTAGTTTAATACTATATGTTATGAATATGAAACTAATAATCCGCCTCAAAACAACCATATATCTCAACTTGTTATTTAGCGCTTGATGAGTTTGTGTGTGCGCAAGTTATTACTTAAAGTATATTTAGTGTTAATAATGCTAGAACATACCAATAAATAGCAGTGGTCTAGTGGTTAAATGTACGTCTCATCAAAACTTAAATTTCAAATCCCGTTCTGGGCAAGTTTTTTTATCAATATATTCTGAAGCCGTATGTTTATCGATGTTACCTGTACGAAGGCTATATAAAAATGTGATATTTTACGCATCAATATCTGTCTTATATACCGACTATTGGGGTGTTAGTCAATTTGAAACTACTTCACACGTGACTCATTGATATTCATGAGTTATTCCGGTTAAAATAGAGACTCTGTAGCTTTAAGAAAACATAAAACATCTTAGGTATCTTAAATTTCGACTTAAGTTGTGTTGAAATTCCATCAAAAATTAAGACACCTCCTATACATGTATACCCTATCTTAACTATTTAAGAAAATGTTCTATGTACCCAAGTACAGGTAAGCATATATGTAGATCGTGAAAAATCATTTGCGAAATTAATCATGTGTTTCTATACCTGTACTATACTAGCGTGGTAATTGAAAGACCGTGGGTTCGAGTAATGTTTTTGACTTGTTGCAATTTGAAAAAAAAGAAATGATACTATAATATGATAGTGTTTTTTTACTATTTAAATAATTGCTTTACAAACATCTTCAACAACGCCATAGTTTTATCAGTGGCTTATAAACAATATCAAATGTTCTAGGTTAATCAATTTGAATCAAACTATTTATGCATGTTAAATTTGTATTTGAAAAAAGATTTAATCGAGGTACGTATTAAACTCCATGAAATTGATTGGTAAAATTTAATTAAATTTGGTACACTCATGTATCAAGCAGAAACTGTGTCCGTGTAGATAATAGATTATCAAATCCGTATTGAGATGAGTACATTTGTAGGTCATGGCCATATTAATAGTTTTTTTTTACAATGTCTCTTGTTCTACAAGATTCCTGTTGTTGACTATGTGTGGGTGTTTCCATAAAACGGGGTTAGACCAATACTTACCTGTCTTTATTTCACATTTTTAAAATTAATTTTATTTACATTATGGGCTAATTTTTTTTTTAAATCATGTTTATTTCCCATCTTCAGTTACACAAAAGTTTCTGCTTTGCACTTAAAGGAGAAAAAAACAGACAAATGAGTTTTAAATGGGGACATATAGTGAGGACAATTAGGTAAAAACACATACTATATGAGGACATTGTCTCATGTCGTTACATGTCTCTCCGTTTTGTGTCCCCTTTAAATCTAAGGTAGTATATGTAACTGAAGGACACAGAGTTTGTCCTCACATGGTCATGTGTGTCCTCACATGGCAGGATTATGACTTATATTTGTCCTCACATGAACGGAGGTGTCATCTCTCTCTCTCTCCATGAAAAATCAAAATCACTAGATGACAATTTTAAGGAAATGCCAAGATGAATAAACACAATCTTCTATTTTATTTTTTAGGAGAAAGTCTTGTAGTATTTAAAGATATTTTCCATTGCTATAACACTGCCTTTAAAGGGACACGGAAATCAAACATTAATTTTAGCATCTCAATTTATTAACCTAGCATTATTTTGGCATTAAACATGTTAAACCTGCACGCATATAATTAAATAAAGTGTTGAGTTTTCATTTTCCCTTCGTTGTTCTGTTAAATCTTTAACATTAACATGTTATATCAGTGAAATAAAGTCATCAGTTAGTAACGTGTAAAAACAACTCTTTATTATAATTGCAACGTTGCAATGTCATCTCTTCTTTACATATGGGTTTCCGATTACGCATGCAGTTCATGTAAGATTTGCATATAAATACCAGTGTAGCCAGTGTTTGTAAGAAAAAAGGAGCAGAACCTAATATGCTGTTCAATATGACCAGGGATCAGCATGTTTTTACCGATTTCAATGAATTAGGAAACCATTATATATTCTTGCAACTTTTATCAATGCCTGATCTGTGATTTTTACTAGATCAGCTCTGATGAAGAACATATTATGGTTTTGCAAATCATCAACATGGACGATTTAACTGTTTGTGTGTAAACATGAAAAGGCGCCAAACTGATCAGGTAAACACATGAGGACAAAAAAGAAATTCTAAACCATTCTCAGAATTAGCAATAACAAAGGGTAAAAGTCGTTGCGGCAAAGTTATACAACTTATAATAGCTCTATGCTACTTTTGGTTTTTATTTTTAAGCTTATCATGCAGATTTGCTCTTTTTAGATCACCTGAGCCGAAGGCTGAAGGTGATCTATGGTTGGGATCTCTCCGTCTGTCGGTCGTCGTTAACTTTTGCTTACTTCTCGTCAGAAACCGCTTGGCCAGTTTTGACCAAACTTCATATGGATGATCCTTAGATGAATTTTTTTTGTTTTGTTAAAATTAGGTCAGCGCAACATCCAAGATGGCCGCCATTACCATATATGGTCAAAACCTTAAAAAGACACATATGATTTTTTTTATGCCCCCAAACGGTGGCATATAGTAGTCGCACTGTCTGTCTGTTTGTGATTGTTTGTGATTGTTAGTCGCCGTTCGTCGGTACAATCGTGTCCGCTTCATAACTCTGAAAATATTGGACGGATTTTCAAATAACTTCGCACAATTGCTCACCACAACAAGACGACGTGTCGCGCACAAAATCCAGGTCCGTGGCTCCAAGGTCAAGGTCACACTTAGAGGTCAAAGGTTGTCCGTTCGTCTGTACAATCGTGTCCGCTTCGTAACTCTGACAATAATGGATGGATATTCAAATAACTTCGCACAATTGCTCACCACAACAAGACGATGTGTCGCGCACAACATCCAGGTCTGTGGCTCCAAGGTCAAGGTCACACTTAGAGGTCAAAGGTCAAAACAGAGTGCTTTCGTGTCCGGTTAATAACTCTGACATTCATGGACAGATTTTCAAATAACTTGGCACAATTGCTCACCACAACTAGACGACGTGTCGAGCACAAAACTCAGGTCCGTAGCTCCAAGGTCAAGGTCACACTTAGAGGTCAAAGGTCAAAACAAAGTGCTTTCGTGTCCGGTTAATAACTCTGACATTCATGGACAGATTTTCAAATAACTTGGCACAATTCCTCACCAAAACTAGACGACGTGTCGTGCACAAAACTCAGGTCCGTGGCTCCAAGGTCAAGGTCACATTTACAGGTCAAAGGTCAAATTGTGTCCAGTCAGTAACTCTGGCATTCCTGGACGGATATTCAAATAACTTGGCACAAGTGCTCAGCACAACCAGATGACATGTCGCGCACAAAATCCAGGTTCGTCGCTCCAAGGTCAAGGTCACACTTAGAGGTCAAACGTCAAATCATGTCTGGTCAATAACTGGCATTTCTTGATGGATTTTGAATTAACTTGGCACAAGTGCTCACCACAACAACATGATGTATCGCGCACAAAATCCAGGTCCGTGGCTTCAAGGTCAAGGTCACACATAGGTCAAAGGTCAAATCGTGTCCAGTCAATAACTGGCATTCCTTGACGGATTTTCAAATTACTTGGCACAAGTGCTCACCACAATAAGACGATGTGTCAAGCATAAATCCAGGTCTGTGGCCCCTAGGTCAAGGTCACACTTAGAGGTCAAAGGTAAAATTGTGTGCAACAATAACTCTGGCATTCCTGGATGGATTTTCAAATAACTTGTTTTAATTATTTATTTTTTCATAAATTTTTTTTTTCATTTATTTCTTCTTAAATATGTTTTTGTTTTCAATAGAAAAAATGTATTATTTTTTATTTATTTTTTTTAAATTGTTTAAAAAAAAAATTAAATTTTTTGTTTAAATTTTTTTTTTTTTTTTTTTTTGTAATATTTTTTTTTTTTTTTTTTGTTAATTTTTTCAATTTTTAGCTCGACTGATCAGAGATCAGCAGAGCTGATGCCGTGGTGCGGCGTCCGTCCGCCTGTCCGTCTGTCTGTCCGTAAACTTTTATTTGTAGCGACTACTCCTCTGAAACTACTGAATGGATATTCATGAAACTTTACAGAAATGTTGCCCATGAAGTCTAGTTGATCCTATATGTGTAGCTCAGAGTAAAATTTATCCTTTTGATTTAAAGAAAATACGTTTTTTGTTTTTTTTTAATTGTGGGTTGGCTTAGAAAGAACGTAGTACTGAGATTTGTATTGCATTGATACTTAAAGTTTCTTTGGTATCATTTAGATACAAAATTATCAAAAAAAAAGGTAGGTCATCACACTTTATTTCCACTAGACGTCTTTGAAGATGACATATATTTCTAACTCCAAAATGTCACTAAAAAGAGGAAAAATACAATAGAGTCACTGAACATTTTCACCATTTTATTCATAAAATTATATTTATTGAAAAACAAAGATTAATGTTCGAATACCTATATATATCTTTGAAAACATACACAAACAATTGAATTGAATTGAATGTTGTTTAACGGCTCATCAACACAGTATATGTTATTTACAGCCGCCCCAGAGAGAGGGGAAGGATACCTAGAAATCCGGGAACCGTGCTCTACTCTTATTATCGAATATATTCCTATGGTTCTTTAACGTGCTCGGATGATAGACAGGACCGCCCGGTTTACGTCCCCATCCGACGGACGAGGCTAAGGGAAAGTGTCCTGCCCAAGAAAACGCCGACGAAACTCAGTGGCACCACGGAGGATTGAACCCGGGGCCTCCGATTACAAATCTGCAGCGCTACCGACTGCGCCACCTCATTCGTCTTTTTAATTTAAAAAGCAAACATATATGGACAGTACCCCACCTTTTTCTTTAGCAAAAAATAAATAAATTCATGATAAAAAAGTATGTTATAATGCTCAACTTTTGTTAAAACTTGTATATGACAAGGTACTATGACATTTTTTTCAAAACAAGTAAATATATACACTTAAAGCCACATCTAACCCGACACTTACATATTACCTTCTAATTTGGTCATTTTTTAACGGATTTCGCTCAAATTCGGAATGTAAATAACTGAATACATAAGACATACTTCTATGTAATTTAATCACAATCGATGGACATTAAGATATAAAAGATAACAAAAAACAAAAATCACTACGAAATAAAAAGTCACAAAATTCTAACAATCTGAAAAGTCAGTTTATCACAGCACAACTTTTACGTATCGAGTAATTAATACCTAGTATGTCCTCCCCTGGCTCTCACAACTTGAAGACATCTCTGTCTCATTGACAGTACATAATTATGGATGAACCTTTGAGGAATATTGCGCCATTCCTGCGTAAGGGCTTGTTGAAGTTCATGGAGATTACGAGGGGCCACCGGTCGACTCCGAACTCGTCTGTCAAGTTCGTCCCACAGGTGCTCAATAATATTGAGATCCGGTGACTTAGGTGGGAAAGGCAACTGTCGCACGTTATGTTGTTGCAGAAGTTGTTGTGTCGTACGAGCGGTATGGGCTGGTGCTCCGTCTTGAAGCAGTTGCATGCCACGTCCAGCGGCTCGTAGGTGTGGAATTGCGACAGGGATCAAGATATTCTGTTGGTACCTTATTGCATTAAGGTTCCCCTGAACTATTATTAAATCCGTTTTAGTGTGTAGAGACACGCCGGCCCATACCATCACCGAACCCCCGCCAAAATGGTCTCGTTGAAACACACATTCATCATTCAACCTTTCGCCTCGTCTTCTGTAGACTCGCATCCTTCCGTCGTTGTGGTTCAAGTTAAACCGACTCTCATCCGTGAACAGAACGTTTGACCACTCAGCTCCTGTCATACGTTGGTGCCGACGGGCCCATCGCTCCCGCAGTTGTCGGTGACGAGGCGTCAGAATAAGTCCCCTGAATGGACGACGAGCTCTGATTCCCTGTTCTCGGAGACGCCTGGCAACTGTGTGATTACTAACGGATCTAGCATGCGTCCCTATGGTCACTCTTGCAGTGCTTGTCGCGGTCTTGAAACGGTCTCGAAGATGATCATTAACTATTTGCGCGTCCTGTGCAGGCGTTGTCACCCTTCTGCGAGGCTGCCTGTGTTCATCATCCACTCTGCCTGTACGCTGAAATTTCTGACGAAGGCTTACTATGGTGGACACATGTCTGCCGAAGATTCGGGCAACCTGAAAGAAGAAAATAACTCGATATCAAAATATCATTTATTTTGTGATTTATCGTAAAAAGATTCATTTTTGTTTAGCTTTAAAAAAATCTAAATATCTAAATAAATCCTTTTAACTTACGTGTCTGAGTGAGTTCCCGGCTTGTCTCATGCCGATTGCACGACCCCGCTCTTGTAAATTCATCCTAGCCATAACAAATTTATTAAATTAATAATGTTTATGAATGTTTTAGGTGAATTGAAATTTAGAATAGCTTAATTAAAAAAATCAAAGCTTACCACCATTTTCTCGTGCAAAATGATGACATCTTGACACGTCCCCATCCGACGGACGAGGCTAAGGGAAAATGTCCTGCCCAGGAAAACACCGACGAAACTCAGTGGCACCACGGAGGATT
Source organism: Cyrtodaria siliqua (assembly GCA_037043455.1). Lineage (NCBI taxonomy): Eukaryota > Metazoa > Mollusca > Bivalvia > Adapedonta > Hiatellidae > Cyrtodaria > Cyrtodaria siliqua. The sequence goes on from JAWPHD010008254.1 coordinate 111,334, forward strand.
GAGCCCGGGTCCTCCGATTACAAATCTGCAGCACTTCCGACTGCGCCACGTCAGTCATCCTTATTCGTCTTTTTACTTTAAAAAGCAAACATATATGGACAGTTCCCCACCCCAACCTGGATCTTCACCGCGTGCACGTCACAGCGTGGGCACTGTCAGCAATCATGTAGGGTGACCTACTGGGTCGCCCTTGCCAGCACATCCTACAAAGTAATACGAGTTAGGATTGCGGATCTGGTCTTACTTGTAGTATAAGTCACTGGCTTATATGATGCAGTACTAACGGAATGATTGATGATTGACCGAGAGTGAAGATGTCTCCTTCGTCCCACCAGACGTGGAACAGCGCCAGGAACAACTACAGCTGCAGGGAAGCCTGTCGCTGTACACGGAGCGAAGGGGTCATATCAACCTGCGTGCCAGAAAAGTATAGCACTATACTACGATGGTTGCTATAGCTACCGGGGACGCAGGTTGCAACTGGCGGGTGTGGCCCTAAAGGGGATCGCCCAGTAGCGTAGACAGCACCACCTAGAGGTCGTTCCAGATCCCCCACTTCACCGCCACAGCGACAACCACAGAGCGAAAGCGACATCTACCTACATACCTACACGAGAAGCGACTACACAGCAACACAGCAGCACCATTCATTAATTATTACAGTTACAAAATAATATAATTACAAAATAAAATAATATTTGGAGATTCGAACTCGGATATCCTGCATGATAGGCGACAATGCTTACCACTACACCACAGCGACAATTTGATGGAGGCATCATTAACTAGTATATAATTTAATACGATATTCTGTTTCCACGACTCCTGATACTTACGCAAGACCTGAGTAGTAGAGTATTATACGGGCAAAGCTCGAAGCCCGACTATAGGTTAGACGTATGTACATGTATGCATTGGAATGAATATGTTAAATACTCACTAACTAACGCTACTGATTTTCATTTTCGTAGTGCGTCAAACTTGAATTTTGTCTCCAAGATGGCAGACGACACGGACGACGCCATTTTGAAACTTCCGGTCGCATTTTTGACCAGCTTCCTGTCTCACGGTGAAGTCACGCAGACGTGATTAACAGTTGAAAGCCAAAAGTAACTTACCGGCGTTCCATTGTTAACAGAAATAATTAATTTTGAAGAATGCTTACATTTTTATGAAGTACCCAGTAGTTTTCTAAATGTTTTTCATTATTTCTAGGACTCTGAAGCGCTTCAATTTTGAAGCGTCTGTGTTCGGTTTAGATCGTACGTTCCGCACGTCGTAATCGGTATAGGTCGTAAGTTTCACACGTGGTAAAGAAAGTTTCCACAGCGCGTTAGCGTTCTCTACGACATGCGACTATTACATGTCACAGGCCTTATTCTCCGCTATTTTTACGGAAAATACGAATTAAGTGACCTTGCTGTGCAATGTTTTCGTTTAATAAACAAACAAATTAACGCAGCTATGTTGCAAATTTCTTGTTAGCGTTTCTAAAATTCACATTCGCAAAACCTCGAGAAAAAACAAATGTGTACTTATAATAAAGGGAGACTAATCTCTTGACTGTTTAAAAAGGACAGGTTCAAAACACGTCGAGATTTCCGGGTTCTCCATCGAATTTTAAATGGGTTCCAAGTAGGTGAGGTTTACTGCAATAAAATACATTTTTGAGACGGAATGGGTCGAATTTCGACCTTTATAACAAAATATGATACCAGCAATTGTGATTAAGAAGAGTATATTTCAGTTGAAGAGTTTATTTTAGTATATGATAGAACAAAATATGTGTTTCCAGTAAAGAGATCCTACATAAAATAAGGAAAAGGCTAGACAAATTTACACATATGTTTACCTTAAGCACGAGTTAAAAATGTAACAATAATGTTTTAATATGACACAGGCACTGACTAGATAACGGCAAAAGTACTTTGATACAATGAATGATTAATTGTGTATGAAATGGATGGGGACTGGAGTAAGAATTTCATAATAACAGGTAACAAAGATTAATTAAAGGGAATGTAGCGCCACGGCCAAACAAGCTTTGTTACTGAGAGTTCTGAAAGAATTATCAAAATCGGACGATACACAAAAAAGATATGACCATTAAAAAGTTGTTCTAAAACGAATATGGGAGCCGCCATTTTTAGAACTATGACGTCATAGTTCCAATTTACTCTATATGGAATATTGATCAAAATCATTTAAAGCAACGAAAGTCGCTGCAAATGAATGCAAAATCCTTTACTTATAAAGCATTATTGCCTTTAAGTCACGTATGATACATATTTTTCATAAAGTAGCTGTCATTTTTTCCTATTAATCAGTAATTTTTCATATTTATAAATATTCCATATATGGTCAATATAACTGTGATGTCATAGCTCTCAAAATGGCGGCTTCCATAGCCGTTTCAACAGAATTTTCAAATAATCATAACTTCTTTGTTTATCATCCGATTTTGAAAATTCTTTCACCTTTATTCATTTTTTCAGAACTCTCAATAATAAAGATAGTTTGCCTGTGGCGCTACATTCCCTTTAAATATTCTCAATAACACTAAACAGATAACAAAAAATAAATTTCACTAATAACAGTTAAAGAGAGGAAAACAATCTTGCCCCACCCCCTCCTCAACACCACCAGAGCCTTTTCCTAGGTCCAGGGCTTTTTTTCAAGGAAACCGGGAAAAGGCCTAGGCCTGCTGAATTTGGGGGAAATAAGCACGAGACTGTCCAAATTGGGGAAAAAATGATTTTCGTTGTTCTGGGAAATGTTTTTTTAAGGGGAAATTTCATTAAAATGTAGTTTTAGATAAAATATTGATTAGGTTTTAGAACTGATTTATTTTAACATACAAACTATGTAAAGTATGTCACTTAATTACCAAAAAAAAATTATATATATATATATATATATACATGTACATGTATTTTTTTTTAATGGGAATTTTTTACCCCAAAATTGGGAAAAAATAGAGTTTTTTGCAATTGGGAAGAGGTCGAATTTCGGCCCCTGTTAAAAGGTTAAAAAGCCCTGAGGTCTGGAAAGGGGCATTTTGGCCTAGAATGTGGGAAAGATCCATGACTGGGAAATGACATTTTCAGAGTTAAGTTTAAAAAATGGAGAAAACTGCATGATTTTCAAAGTAATTTGGGTGGGGAAGTGGCCTTATACGGACCGCTGCGAAAAAGAGTTAAATGGCCTCGACTACCTACCTACCACTACCTATGAGTCTCATTCATTAAACAAAGAAAAAACATCCTATGTATTTTGATGGGTTTTTATGCCAACAAACAGAACCTTGATATATTTCAATTTTATGTATACACTTACATTCCGTTGGACATGCTAGAATAAATAATAAACATGTTGCTAGGTTCTTTGAGATTATCTACAATGGTTCGGTCAGAGAAGGCTCGGATTACAAATAAACATGTGTTCAAAGTGACCGGACCATCTCCTTTAAAACGCTTCCGACATCTTTTATGAGAATAAAACGAGACTATTTTTTCGAAAACTGTTCAGTTTGTTAGCCCCCGAAAATTGAAATACACTGACTCACACAAAAACTGCACCTGAAACGCTTGCGCATATTTTCTGTGTAAAGGAAAAGATCAAATAAAGTATGCACTCAAATCTATCCGTATCTTATTGTTCTCAAGTTTAAAGTCATTTCAGATACAAAATAAAACAAAAATCTGACCTTCCTAACCACTACTTATTGTTGCAGTAAACAAGGGTATTATATTATAAGGCCTTACAAATATATTTATTTACATATGTGTGCAAATATCTATCTATAAGTATTTCCTGACTTTAAGATTAAGATCTGATCAAATTTATAGTTAGTTCTGACCCTTAAAATAGAGATGGGTAAAAAGTGTACATGCTATCAAATTGCTTTGCCCGTTACATAGGGAGTGCCTATTTCATATTAGTTTTTTAAAAACCAAATCAATTGAAAAAAATCTGTTTAGTCATATTTATCGATTAATGGTAACTGGCGAGACAATTGGACAATATTGATTCATCCTCTCCAATTGCGGAAGTTAACGAAGATTTCCGATGTCTTTGATCGTACATAGTCGGCCAATTCCGTCATTCTTCGGTGATAGCGAGATGTTGCGAATGGTACCCATACAAGGGACATCGCCGAAGAGGCCCGAAGTGAATGGGATCCGGTCAAAACGTACCCTTACCAAAACGTACCCAAACATAAGTCAAAACGTACCCAAACAAAAGTCAAAACGTACCCAAACAAAAGTCAAAACGTACCTTACAGAAGCCAAAACGTACATATATAAATTAAAGTTACATATGATGTTTTAATGAATAAATACCTTGCTTTTTTTTATTATGATTCGACAATTATATTACTCATATTGATTTTTTATTTAAAACTGCTTGCATAATGTACTTGTAGATATGAGTACTACACAGAGGCACAGATCTAACAACAAATTGTTAATATTTCTGTGACAGAGGTTTTTGTTATGCTATTTGCGCTCAGATGTATTGAGTTTGGTGTAGCAACACATGTTTTTAACCTAAATATAACTCACCTGATGTATATTTAAATAATAAAATAATCAAACTAATTAATTAATTATCAATACAATTATCAATTCAATCAACTTTTAATAATTAGCGCTATTTCGGCAAACACACATGTTTAGCCTAAATATAACTCACCTGAAGTGTATTTAAATAATAAAATTAACAAACTAATGAATTACACACCATTTTCATATGTAAGTTTTCACATTTTTATTGGTACGTTTTGACTTCTCCATAGGTACGTTTTGACTCAAAAATTAAGGGTACGTTTTGGCTAGGGTACGTTTTGACTGTAATCCAAGTGAATTTACCATGCCTATCAGCGGAAGTAGAGACTGGGTTACCGTTCCTTAAGCTCGACTCTCATATACTTGGCCGAAATCGGAAACCACAGGGATAATTTCTTTCAAACTAATAGTATGCGGACAAAGATTGATACCGTTAAGGGGATTTTCATCCCTGGCGAAGCGCCAGTGATAAATCCCCTAATAAATGCTAAATATGTCGAAAACCAGCTATATCGGATTACTAAGTTACTGCCGTTGAGTTTTTAGAAAATGCTATATTTTGCTTTGTTTAATCTGTAACTATTTTATTTTCATCTACTCTGTACCACACTTGTTCAAAATATTAATACCAGTAAAAGCTTGGAAAAGTTTAAAAAACAGCCATATCTTACTTCCATCCATGCCTTTACTCGCTCCGTCATTTTTGGAAACTAAGTTGTCATGGACACATTTATTCGTTATTCTACCAAAATTGTTAAATATATTATCGGTGCACTATTACCAATAGTAAGTAATATGTAAATAAAATTTGCTTTCGACTAGTCCAATACTTAATATTATTAAAAGATGGCATTTTCTCCTCCATGGTCATCTGAACGTGAAGACTAACACTCTATGGGACTAAAGTCCTATTAATAAGAAATGCAAATATGCAAGTTATGTTAACAATCTAACGAGATGCCGTGAGTTTTTAACAAATCAAAATTGCCTGTGTCCTTTTAGACACGTTTATTCCGGAGAATAGAAACTGCGAAGTTGCGGCCCTTGAAATTGTTATAGACGTTACTTTTTTATTCCATCTGATATATACCAATCGTCATCAAAGTGTCTATGTTAATGACAGAATGAGCAAGTTAAAGGGGAGAAACAGCAGAATTGTAGATATCGGTTAAATGACAATTGCTATATCTTGCATTATTAACACGTTAGGTCTTAAGTTTCCCTTTCAGCTGTTTTTTGTATAAAATGTTAACTTCAATAAACCCTCGGTAAAGTTTGAAAAACAGTCATATCTGACAGCCCATCTCACCAACCACCTACATTTGTTTAGAGTTTTGTTGATTCAACATGTTCAAAGAGCTAAAAGTCAATAAAATATCCTATAAACACAATACAGCCCTAAACCAATATGTCTCCTGACTTGTACAACACATCTGTGCATGTATTCGTTCACGCCACACCGGCAGCACGGAGTTCCATCGGTGTGTTCTTGAACATAACATTTTCCTCTAGCCTCTCTAATAGAATGTGGTCGTAAACCGAAAGGTTCCGTATATCGGTGTCTATCATCCAAGCACGTTAAAGAACCATTAAACTATATTCATTTAGTA